>NIPQ01092717.1:0-10124 GCA_002806875.1 Lepidotrigona ventralis hoosana
TCTGTGACGGACAAGTCTTCGTCGACTGCTGATACGTAGTCTGACGTATCTTGCTGAGAGTTTACAGTCAGATTCGGCGAGCTCGTGTTCATGTCAAAACCTTTGGGATACTCGGTATTCTTTTTGTTCTTCTGATCTGTCTCCTTGGAAACATTTGGTGGCTCTGATTTAGTCCCCGCTGGAGGCACTGGTGTCTCACTGGATGGTAGAGAATTAGACAGAGTGTCAGATACTTTCTGAAGCAGCACATCGGTCTCCGACAGATTTCCGTCTGTAATCGAACATTTTCATAAGTCAGAGGATTGTTCGTTGACACAATCTCAAATTCAAGGGACTAAAGGATCTTTCCCTAAAATGGTCAAAACTGTGCGAGTAAATCAGAAACGTCATGAAAGTTAGACTCTTTTCTTTTTTACATTCCGCCACCATTTGCAAAACATCAAACGATTTCTCAATCACAGAAACTAATTGGAAATTCAAGTAGACCGTGGATATTTATATATTTTCGTGAGTATAAATTAAGAAACTGGAACTTGAATGGAATAATATCGTTCATCCGTTAAATATTGAAAAAATATAAGAAATATAAAAATTTTTGATACTCTGCTCAATCTTCGAATTCGCCTAAAAATGCATAAAGATCCACGGTCTAGATGTTAGTATATAAGAAACTACATTAGTAACGACAGGCTGAAGATGCTTCAGATCACTTTTGCAAATCTTTGGCATTGTCATTTGCATTTAAAGTGATCCGAGCATAGAGAATTGCTTGAGGACTTGTACAATTAGAAACAGAGTTGCAGAGTTGAGAACGTTAATGATATGCAACATGCACCTGACGAACCCACTGCAACGCAGGGTTTTTCTCCACCCACATCTCGAGACTCAGTATCCTGCTCCTCCTCCGGCCGTTGTTCAAGATCTGTGTCAAGCTCCTTTAATTGATCGGGCAACAAATTTGGATTTACATTGAGATTCAGAGCAAACGTGATGTCCTCCGCGTGAGAAGTCAAGTGTCTCTTCTGTCTCTCCAACGTGTTCACTTCAAAGTCGTTGGACTTGGACGCTGTCCGAGGGATCCGGGCCTTCTTCGGTTCCCACTCTTTACCTTGGGCAAGCGTGTCCTTGACATTCAAGGAAGACAAGTGGTCACACTTTGGCATGGTAGAGATCACAGCGCAGAGTTTCTTCTCTTGACCAGAAACACTCTTCGTCGAATCCACTGAACCTCGTTTGGTTCTCACCAGCGTAGAATTCTGGTTTAAGCAAGCTTCCACATTCACTTCACCCTCGTTTGTGTTCAATTCCCTGTTATCATCAGCTTTATCGCCAGTCGAAGAAGCTTCTACATTTACTTTGTTCGATTCTGTTTCTTCAATAGCTCCATCACTAGTTGAAGAAGCTTCTACACTTTCTTGATCCTCATTGATACTCAATTTTCTTCCATTGTTGGCTCTATCATCGGTATTATTATCAGTAAGTTCAGTTTCGTTCTTTCCCTCCAAGACTACCGGATTGTAATTGAAGCTTCTTTCACTTTGATATTCAGGCGTCATGAACACCTCGTCTTCGCTGGTGGTGCAGTTGGAACAAACCTCCAGCATCTCTTCACCAGCGACAAAGCTTCCACAGCTGGACCCAACGCTGATCTTTCCGTTGGTGAGGTTGGAACTCAAATTGTTGGTCGTGAAATTTCCGGTACTGGGATGCGCAGGGACGTTGGGCAAGCAGTCTACATAGCTGAAGTCTGAACTGAGGGTTCTACTCAACGGGGAAGGCGGTGCTAACCTGCGTTTCGACACCTCGGGCCGCACTGCGACGGTTTTTCTAGGCTTGGGAAGCGGAACAGGTTCTCCAACTGTACTCAGAGGAAAAGAAAAAGAAAAGGCCGTCACCAACAGGTCTGATTAGCAAGCAGATGAACGTGGTCACTTCCGAGACAGAAAAAAAATTCTCGTGCAATCTTCAGTAGAAAACTACAGTGACAGTGTGATAGTGCAACTATCTAAAAAAAAAAGCATGCAAAATGAGAGTGCTACTTCTATTGCACAAGTCATTCTTTCTTTGGACAGTGTCGTGCATTTACAAAAATTGTAACTACTAGATTTTACAATTACAATGAAAATGGAGTGAAATAAATGTACACTTTCAGACGACAGTAATCACCATTTATATCTTCTGCAGTATACAGTTCAAACTGTATTAATTAAAGGATTAATGTTTTACGAACACTACTGGGAAAATGAATTTGTTTTATTTTATTCTACTCCACTCTGTCTTTATATATCGTACAAATTCAGCAATAACGTAGGGGATGGTACAGATTTTCGTAAAATCAATGTTTAAACAAATTCTCCGGCCCTGCTTTCCAGTATTGAATTCAACTGAACTAAAAACCTGTTCCAGTTTTCAGTGGACTCCTCTCGACTGACCAAACCAGGTGGAGGTGGCTCTAGGATACTTAGCTTTTTCTCAGATTCTAATCTACACTCACTGTGTTGGATAATAGGTAAAGAAGGTAATTTATCTACGTCACTAGGAACAGTGTCTATGGTTGTCACTGGAATGTCCAACGGTTTAGTGGAAATTGCAAATATCTGGAGATTACTCAACGGAGGTGGTGACAGATTGGACCTACGGTTGCCTATAATTGAATTCTCGAACTGGACAGTATCTCCATCGATACTGGAAGAAATAGAACCGTTGAAACACTTCGTTGTACTAACGTTCCCTAATCTCGGTTGCTTACTCGATTCAGAAACTCTATTGCCAGTGCTGAAACTCCTGGAGCTCAATAACTTTGGCTTCTCAAAGGTGTTCACTATTCTAGTCTCTCTTAATTTGCAACCTACTTGAAAGCTGGAACTATGCTTCAACGCTCTAGCCTGATATTTCTCCTCACAGGTATAATTATTCACGTGGACTTTCTTAGAATTAAATTCACTGTCCAAGACAGCGCACTCTGGTATATTCTTGATATTGGTATCTATGTTATCCAAATTAACTAAAGTCTGCATCTTAACCAATCTACTTTGACACTTAAACGAACTCTGATTACAGATATCCTGACTACCGGACAGACTGCGCATTTTGCTCCATTGTCTAGCCCTTGAAGTGGCTACGTTGGAACAAGCAAAGCTTTGAGACTTCTGTAGCTTAGCCTGCGACCTGGCAGACTTTTTTCTCGACTCTGAAGAACTAACTTTGTATCTGGTGGACCTGTACTTGAAGAAAGAATCATCGAGATTTTCAGACAATTCGCTGTTTCTACGCTCGGCCCTGCACTCCTCGATCTTCGCCTGCAATTTGAGTTTCTCCGGATCGAAGAGGCTCGTACGCCTTTTGACAGAACATGTCCCATCCCCTACGTGCTCAAAGCTGTTCGTGGACACGAAACTGTAGGAAGAGAGGCTGTTATCTATGCTACCGCAGCTGTGCACTAGCTTACCTCTTTTCCACGGCAGTCTAGAATCTACAGGAGCATCTTCTACGGGTGTAAGGTGTCCTGGCTCCGTGCTGGATAACTTAACGTTCACGGATCCGGATCTGTGGCGCGGTTCACGCTCACACTTGTCGCTATTCGATTCTAATTCCGCTTTAGAGCTGTCTGGCTTGGCGAAATCAATGCTGGAGGTCAGTTTCGAACCGATCGTTGTTACGCCTATGTCCGAGCTGGCTTTCGGACGCTCTTCTATGTCCGAGTTCGCTTTGGACGAGGCACCGATGTCGGAAGGAGGCTTGGAGGGGTCCATGTCCGAGGTCAGAGACTCCTCAGAGTCGACTATGCGCTCTAGCGCTTGGGTGGAGATGGCAGATGACAAGGGCCTGGTTACTGGCGGAGGAGGTGCAACTCTTTTCTTTCGTAAGCCTGGAAAAATTCAACAAAACTCCTATTTCCGGTGAAACTAAAAAAAAAAAAAAGAAATATGTATTGTGACCAAGAGGGAGAAAGATAGAGAGATTCAATAGACAATCATTAGAGAAGAAAAAGAATTATCTACGTCTACAACTTGACTTTTTTATACCATCTACAATTTCTTCCACCAAACACAATTCAGGATAAAATTTAGTTAAAAAAATTTAGTTAAAGTTTAAGTTAAGTTTAACTAAAATTTAGTTAAAAAAAAATTTAGTTAGTAAAATTTAGTTAAAAAAATTTAGTTAAAAAAAGAACAAAGGAGGGGTAAAAGAAAAGATCTACACCTGTGGAACTCAACGAGGTACTGCTAATTCCGTGACTAAGCGTACCAGGTACGGAGGCCAGGTTGCTCAAGCTTTTGCTGGACTGCGACGTTTGAGCTAATTTCCTGGGCATTTCCAATGGGACCTTGTTCCTCCTGGGCAACGTTTCCGGAAGCCTTCCAGCGGAATCTGGATTGTCACTCAACACAGAAGCTTCGTGGTAACCTGAACTATCGCTGCTGTTGCGACTGTGACTGATCACCACCTTGTCCTTGCTAGAGTCTCCAGAGTTTTCTTCTGTAGCCTGAAACAGTCGACACCATATCTTCCAATAAATGCCTTCCAAAACACTTTTTGAGATGTCTCTTATCAAAATTGTCTTAATTAAGAATTGTAGAATGTTTATATTGGCATTCAAAAATGTTAATACGCTATCTATCTTTGACAGAATATAATTTAATCACAAAACAGTAGTGAAATAATTCTACGAACTTGGCTAACTTCTGCTTGAGCCTGAGCAGGCGGCTTTGGCGCGGGCCTTCGCTTTCTTTGAGGTCTGGTAGGCGGCTGCAAAGGACTAGTGCTTCTTCCAGTTTCATCGCTCCTTGCCGGTGATGCACTACGTCCTCCGAGACTGTCAGTACTCAACGAACCCTCTTTGGATTTTTTGAACACAAATCCAAAGACACCTTGCTTCGCCTGTTGCCTACGTCGCTCTTCTTGCCTTTGCAAAACCATTATATCTTGAGTACTGAGTGCTGAGCCTAGCGTTCTGCCTTGCTTAGCATACAAGGTAACTTCCTGGAGATGATAGTCCTGTAGGGACAGCGACAAGTCCAGTGTCTCTAAGCTGGCTGTAAAAAAAAAAATAGATTTTTTATTTAGTTTTCCTAGGAAATTCTGTTGGTGTAAACGTTCTTTAACGCAAAAAAACATCCTCAATTATCCATACCATTTTATTTATTCCTTGTAGGAAATTATATTGGTATATATATGGATATATTATCCTTCAATGAAAAAAAAATTCCTATTAACATGTGCTTTTCTAATAGAAGAGATTCAATAAGAGGACTGTGGCCAATTGCGAACCTCCAAAATCCACAAGAATAAATATATAAAATATAAAAGATATCTACAGTTGCTTTAACAGGAAATATTTCATCCAATAAAGAAGATTATTCCTAACAATTTCAAGAAAATTTCCTAATAATTCATATTTCCTTTAAGAAAAAAAAAAAACCCCGTACAAAGAGATAAAACCTGGATTAAAAATAATAGAGGCACTTCAAACACTTCAGAGTATTCTATGAACAATAACTTTCCAAAGTAACTCCTCCCATTTTTGATCAAGTAAATAAAACTAATATTTCAATGCAAAGATTTCCATTACAAACGCACGCTTCCTCAATTAAAAAGAAACGAACTCCTCCGCAGGAAATGAAAGGAATTTTAAGCCTGTGGACCAAAGGACAGATGAATATAATACCTCGCGATATTCTCTCTCGGTCAACAATGATCCTCTGAAGTAGATCAAAAACCCTTTCCACTCGAGCCAGTTATACTCCAAATGGCGGATTGTCGAGGTGCGGCTTAGCGGCGCAAAAAGAGATTCTTCCAGGTCCAAGGGATCGGTAACAAGTGTAAGGGAGCCAGAGTTTCCGCGGGGACGACGGTGGCCGAAGAGCAACGCGAGGCATGCACGCTTAACGACTAGGAGTAACAAGTGGAAGTTGCCGACCGGCAACCTTGCGATAGCGATCTTAACACAACTGGCTCGGTGTAACTAGCTAACTGAAATATCTCGTGCACCGGCGCATAAGTACACGAGATATATAATCGGCGAGTTACCGCCGGTGTTCGTAGTATCGGGAATAGGCTATGGAGGATGGCCGAGCTATTTACCAGCGAATCTGGTTATGTTCGGCTCCCAAGCCGATAATATACAGGGTGTTTCGTTTGAAATTGCCGTTTCCATGACGAAGAGATCACTTCCAAGGTCACCCTCTATTCACCATCGTTTGATTTTTTTTTTTTTTTTTTTTTTTTTTAAATNTAATTGGCAGGAGACATCCTCCAGAGATTCGAATAAGTAATCCTAAAAAGGCCTGTGCCTTGTCACACACTGGAAGACTGTTGGTTGGGAAGACTTTCATCTGGTGAACAGGAATGCAGAACATCAAGAAAATTGGATTGGAACGTTCTTACGTGCGTATGTACATGTATATTTATACATGGATGATCTGGATGGCTTCCAGAAGCCATATTTCATTCCACAGCCACAGTGCACGCGACGACTACTAAATCTAATACCAATTTCTGAAAATTGATATTGATGTTAGTCATGCAAATAGTGCCGCAAAGTACATTAGTTTAATATTAAGAGTTTGTGAAAGAGTTTTTAAATGGTCAGTGCACGCGACGACTACTAAATCTAATACCAATTTCTGAAAATTGATATTGATGTTAGTCATGCAAATAGTGCCGCAAAGTACATTAGTTTAATATTAAGAGTTTGTGAAAGAGTTTTTAAATGGAGCATACTCTTTGAATAAAAGAACTATTTATTGATCTATGGCAAATATTTTCTCATCAAATTAAATTAATATGAAATCTCTTAATACATAGAACAAATTATAGCTACACTGATACGTGAGTTAACTAGTGTCAATGTATAATAATTAAATTGAAAAGGAAAGGTAAATATATACAGTAAGTTAAAAAATATTTCTTCCAGATAGAATATTTTTTAATTTATTAAAAGATGAGGATTAACCAACCACACAGTTGCATATTCTTCTTGATTAAAGAAGAAATACATTAATAAAAATATCGATCAACCGACCAGAGAAAAACCTGTTGGGATTATGTTTTGAAAAAGACAGATTGGCCAGTGCCACCGGTTTAAATATCCAACGCAAATGAACGAATCTAGTTCCGTTTCAGTTTGACGTTTTATAGATCAACGACTTATCCACCAATCGTCTGGCAAAATCTTATCAAAAGCTGCTCTGCTCTGCGTGGGTAAACTTCAAATAATAAATCTCCACTCGGAGATCTTATGTAAACGTCTTAATTGCTTAACACAGTTCACCATACTGGTTAGATACTTCTATAAGCCTTTAACGAGCCTCGGGTCAACGTTCCCACCTTCTTTCCAGAGTTTCAGGCTGGCTGATCGATGGCAAAAGTTACAGGTAATAAACTTCTCATTGGCAACTTTACAATGGCGAATGAAATTAGATATTTAGGTGGTTTGTAAGTTGGAGAATCTAATTTCTAATTCGTTTTATTA
This sequence comes from Lepidotrigona ventralis hoosana, assembly GCA_002806875.1. Taxonomy (NCBI): domain Eukaryota; kingdom Metazoa; phylum Arthropoda; class Insecta; order Hymenoptera; family Apidae; genus Lepidotrigona; species Lepidotrigona ventralis. The sequence goes on from NIPQ01092717.1 coordinate 7,475, forward strand.
TTATTAGACTTCTCGCTATGAAATAAAATGTATAAAATAATACATAAGCCTGATAATGAGGATTTCTTAATCAGATATTTCTAAAAGATATTGGATCCCAGTAAGTGCACAAGTCTCCTCAGTAATAAATTTATAATTTATTCTAATCTTCCTTATCTTATCATTTGCAATTTAATTTCCAATCTTCTTCATTTTATCATTCTTCTCCTCTTTATCTATCTGTGTTTGTTTGTGAGTTTGTTAATTATAGAAAGACTCAAATCACTTACTTGGATGACGTAGCTCGTACTTGTTCTTGTCTAAACCTTTCTCGCGGCACACTTGTTCCAAGATCTCGCCCAGGTTCATCTTGGGACTGACTCTGGACACCCACAATTGGTTCCTTGGTAGATGTACCTGTGACAATTGCACAATCGTGATTCCTCCAAACACTTATTGATTATTTGATAAAATATCAGATATAGAAAATGGAACAATAAAACTGGGATGTTGAAATTGTCTGATGACAATATTTACAGAACACTTTAGTCTTAAATTTTGCTAGATTCGAGAATGTGTATTAGTTTGATTACGAAATACGTGTGTTTTTCGTTTTTCTCTTATTTTTACCTGCAACCTAAAAGTGGTTTCAAATGGTTGATTAAGCTGCTTCGCTTTCCTTGGTATGGAAGTGCCCTGCTTAGGTAACAATTTTACCTGGAACAGTTTTTTAATTAATTGATTAAAATGGAAAATTATTAGAACTGGGAAGGAAATTATAAACACTGAAAAATTAAAACTATTTAAATTGAAGAGTCGTTTAAGTAAAATTGAGCACTAGAATTATTAATTAATTACACTATACACAAATAACTTAAATTTTTTTAAAATTTTCTATTATTTTTTATCTGAAAAAAAGAAAAACATAGAAAATACTAAAAATTTTCTGAAGCAGATCAAACACGTGCGGCGAAACAATTCTGATTACAAGTCAACAAGATTAGCAGAGATTAAAGGGATTTTTCAGAAAGAAACAACTCCAAAGTCTCGTAGAGCTGAAAGATCAACAAGATTCCAAGTCGCTTCTTTAACTCTAACCCTNTTAAATTTTTTTAAAATTTTCTATTATTTTTTATCTGAAAAAAAGAAAAACATAGAAAATACTAAAAATTTTCTGAAGCAGATCAAACACGTGCGGCGAAACAATTCTGATTACAAGTCAACAAGATTAGCAGAGATTAAAGGGATTTTTCAGAAAGAAACAACTCCAAAGTCTCGTAGAGCTGAAAGATCAACAAGATTCCAAGTCGCTTCTTTAACTCTAACCCTAGGCAGAAGAACTGGAGAAGTAACATTAAAAGTTATGTTCTTCCCTAGTACAATTTTTTATTAGGGTCCTTTAAAAAAAAAAATCTCACAGAACTTCAGCTTATTACTTTTGGTATACTGCTATTTCAATGAAAAAATTCACTATTCCATGATTCATGATTTTTAAAATCTGGTGTAACCCAGTACATTTCAATACTTTAATACTTAAATACATTTTTATATTTTCTCTAGTATTTTATTCTATTCTTTAATAATTGATTGCATGAAGACTTTTAGTAACTTGAGTATCTTAGTATCCTTTAATTATTTTAATGTCCTAATACTTGACACCTTAGTATCCTAGTACCCTGACAATTTTACATCTGATATCTGACAAGAGTGCAGTATTTCAGTAATTTGCAACGAGGCTCTAATATTCTCAGTAACTTGATACTTATCTTAGTACTTTAAGCTCTAATATTTTCAGTAACTTGATACTTTAGTATCTTAGTACTTTAGTATCTTACCAGATTGAACGATAGCTTGCTGCAATCAATCTCTCTTTAAATTTATAGTTGGAATATACATATTTATTCAATGCTCTAATATTTTCAGTAACTTGATACTTTAGTATCTTAGTACTTTAGTATCTTACCAGATTGAACGATAGCTTGCTGCAATCAATCTCTCTTTAAATTTATAGTTGGAATATACATATTTATTCAAATTTACAGTTAGATTGGATAACGCTGTGCATATTCTTTGCATGTAAGGGCAGAATTTTGATTGTGATCAATAAACAATACCTGAAGAGCATCCAACGCGCCAATTGGTGTATTGGGTTGATGAGGTAGAATCATCCCACGCTCTCCAATAGCTTGCAAAGTGTAACTGGAGGCTGTTAATTTGTGAGCCGTGGCGATCTGCACGAGGAGGTCCATCATCGGCATACTATGAACAAAAAGAAATCCAAAAGACCATTCTCAGTGTTTGCTTTCGAGCATTTCTACGTTGTTGCGACGCGTCTCAAGAAATCACTCCTTGAATTTCATAAATCATTCTTTCCACGAGAGCTTCAAACTTGAATTCATTCAATGAGAATCGATAAGAATTTACCGTAACGTGTTAATTGAAATAATAAATAGAATTCTTTCGAGATAGAAATTTTTTTCAATTCAATATCAAAATTATCTTCATCAGTTTTTTGAAATTCAGTTTACCAATGTGTGTTATAGGCTTTCTGAACATTTTCCATTCAAATTTTCTAATTCTAATTTCCTCGACGATCGGCTAAAACACGCGAGAAGCCACATTTTCATCCAACTTTTCGCACGGAATTCGTCTCGTTTTTTTTTTTTTTTTT
>NIPQ01092719.1:0-45729 GCA_002806875.1 Lepidotrigona ventralis hoosana
CGGGGAGATGTTTCGCGGTCAAATGGCAGATAGAGAAGGGGACAGGCAGGACAAAGGAGCGGGACAGAGGAAAAATGGAAGCGGGAGAGCATCGTCGTCCTCGTCGTCGTAGTCCTGGAGAGAGAAGTAAGCGGGGACGGGCGAGGAGGGGAGTAGTGTTCGTTCGGCCGGGCAGCTTCCGTGTATTCCGGGGGTGGTTTTGGTGCGCGCGCGCACCGGGGTTGCGCCGTGGTTTCATCTCAGTTTCGCAGCCTCCCTTCCGCGGTCCGCATCTACTCTCTGTCGTCGCTGGCACAGAGGTGTGTCGTTTTATCCGCGTTTCTACTTCATTGTACGCCTCGCCTTTGAGCTCGCCTCTCTCGATATCCGGTCGTCGTACGTCATCGAGCGTTCTGTTCGCAGGATTTTCGAATCTCTCGTCGAGAGTCGATCGAATCTCGGAATCGGAAAGGAGCAACGGCGGGTGTGTTGAGAATTGCAGAGGAGTCGCGGGACCGAGTGAGAACATCGCCTTTGACGCGTAACTTCTCTCGCGTTCGCCGTATAAGCCCGGAGTATGTTACCGTGCGATAGTAGGTGATCCAGCGACGACTGGCGGAACAATGGTGCGCGATGCGGAGGTCCCGACGCGTGTAACTTGGTAAGCAAACGTAGCTTTTGCGTCGCAGTGTGTCTATAACTCGCAGCACACGTACTCGTTTCATTGGAAAGGGTGACTGAATAGTGATTGATCGGCGTTCGATCTTCGATCGCGTGTATCGTCTATTTGATCTCGTTTGGAGGACGACACGCACGACAGATCAGTCATTGATTTTTAAACGTACACCGTTGACTGTTGGCTAGAGTTCTGCGAGACGAGGTCGTTGGTGAATTCCGCGAGAATCGTTTTGTCGATTGTACCCTCGAGAGAATAGCGCATTCCCCACTTCTGGTCGCTGGTTAGGACGGCGAAGCAGTTGACTGTTGGCTAGAGTTCTGCGAGACGAGGTCGTTGGTGAATTCCGCGAGAATCGTTTTGTCGATTGTACCCTCGAGAGAATAGCGCATTCCCCACTTCTGGTCGCTGGTTAGGACGGCGAAGCAGTATCCTTTGAACCCTTGGACCGTCATTACGGGTAATGTACTTAATCGTCGGAAAATCGGTCCCTGGTAGGAACTGGTCGGTGCAGTTGCAGTTGAAAGCCGAAGTTGCGATATATATTATATATGTTAGAATATATAGAAAGCTATGTAGTATTGTAGTGGAAATTAACGTGACAGGATGTTGCAGAAATACACTGCACATGCAAATTGCATCAGACTTAGGCTGGCAATCATTTTGCGAGTTTTCAAACGAGTTTCCTCGCTGTCTGCGAACTACTTTGCTGTTCAGTGACTGCTTTTTTTCCCCCCCTTTCGGACAACTTTTCCTACGCTCTGTTGCGCCGTTGTTACGTCCATGCATAATCGTCGATCGATGAATATTATTCGCGTTAATCACCGAAATTTCTCGTTTTTCTTCCCTCAGAGATAGAGAGGGAGACTGGGAAGAGGGAATGAACTTGTCGAACATCGAAGTTGAAAACAATCGCGCAAACTANTGTGTGTGTGTGTGTGTGTGTGTGCGCGCGCGCTTAGGGCTTACGAGAGAAATGAGAGAGGAAAAGACAAAGAGTCGAAAGGGTTAGGGGAAAAGCTTTGTAGGAGGCTGAAAGACACGGTCACAGGGACAAAGACAAATTCGAGAGGGTGAATAGGACGAGATGAAGCCTGCCGGAAGCACCAGAATTTATCGACGGACTTCAAATGCGAACGTGGGCGTGGAATGTGGTAGTCTCGTGCTTCCTATTACGGAATCTCATTCGAGAAATTTATTTCATGCGAGCGGCATAGGGGAAAAATTTCAAAATTCGACAAATGTTTTTTGAACCGTGCAAGCGCACGAAAGTACTCGAACAGTTGTATAATATGCAGAACATTTCGAAATTTCATTGGGATTTTATTCCACGAGACTTTACTGTCTCCAATTAATGCTGAATTAAAGTTTGGAAATTTAATGCAAGCACACGCATATACACGTGTTTCATAAAGATCGTAAAACTATTTAAACAGTCAATTATTCATTACATTGCTAACAAGAGCAAAGAATTATTAATTAATTGCAGCTATTCACTCCAATTTAAAATCTCGTAATTAATGACTCTTATAAATAATACATGCAACGGTAATGTATTGATGATGTTGCACGATATTACCGTGAGTTAATAAGCCAAAATTGTTTTGTACCAATTACACGTTGTATGCATTCATTCGTTATTGAATACGGTAAATATTTTGCAACTTCTGATTGATTTAAATTTGCATCCATATTTTCCACGACAAGTGTTCAAATACTGTCCTCAGCCAGCGTGTGCCTTCTCAATTCCCAANTACTGTCCTCAGCCAGCGTGTGCCTTCTCAATTCCCAAATTAGTATCAAAATTATTCTCCATTCCAACGAAATCGTTTCCACCGACGATACAGTTGTCGTTGACGGGTTTTTGAGCGTAACGTTTCCTCCAAGTGTAGACAGCGTCACTCGAGCATTCGTTACAAGATGCAACGGACATGATGAAAAGAAGAAAACACGGTAATGGGGTTGGTAATGACGTAGAACAGCTAGAAACGGTGTGCTTCACGGGCGATAAAAGCAAGAGGACGATGGCGACGCGGCGGCCCTGGCGATGATGAACCGACGTGAAATGACCTTGAAAAAGATACCTCCCAAGTGTTGGCGCATTTAACGACGGTAATGACCGAACCAGTCGCCGGCGGCTGAGACGCGCACCGCACCGTAAATCGCAAGCAGAGTCGCGAGCGTCCGGGATCGAGCGACGTGGATTCTACAGTATTCCTTCGAAACCTTACCACACTATCCCTTCTCTCCAACTGCTACGGGAGTAATCTAACAACGGTCGATGAATTCCCAGGCAGGAAATGAAATTACACGGGCAATCCACTGCAAGGACTTGTTTCTTTTTTCTGTTGCAGAAGGCGGTTCTCTCGGGAGGAAGGCAGAGCGAGAATGAACGACACTCGGTTGCTCGCCAACAAATACCAACGGAATCGTCCTCCACACCGGCGAAATTGAACCGAGGAACGGGCTCGTCTGGTGGCTACAAAGACAGAGAGAGAGAGAGAGAGAGAGGGAGGGAGGGAGGGAGGCAGAGAAGGAGCGGCGTTATAGACACAAGGGGCCAAACAAGTTTCTCATCCTCTTTTCTGAGTTGGATTTCTTTGTTTGGTCGGGTTTAATCCACTTGTGAAATCCGGCCAGGGGTGAGAGATAGGCCGAGTAGAAGTTACAAACTGTCTAGCGTCTAACTGTCTATAACCGGTGGCACTAATAATCGGTGACTGATAGTTTGTCGAAGCAAGGGCCAGGAACGTTCTCGATACGATTGTACCTGGACGTGTTTCGGTCGATCGTGCCACAGAGAAATCCCGTGTCGTGGTTCGGGTTGTTTGTACGCGCGGTGACGCGCGAGTAACGATCGGTTAATTGGTTGTTAGGACACTCGGTGAATCCAATTAACCGGCCGTCTTTAAGGAGCTCGCGTGGTTGGCTCGGGGGGTTGGCCGAATTGGCTAATTGCGAGTTCGGATCGCTTGCGTGTTTCGGATTTCACCGATCTGCTGCAAGGGAAGAGATGCAAAGCGGCCGGTGGTTCTTCGGTTTTCGTGCGGCGTGCAACTGGATTTCCGATCTGTCGACTCGATCCGTGGTCGTTTGCATCCTGAACTTTCTCAAGAAGGTTGTCGCCCGGCAAACTGATCCGATCGGGCCAGCTTAAGTCTAAATTGAATAGTAATTGCAAATTGAACGTTGGATCCAGCGTGTCCAGCGTCGACCGACCGATCGAATGACTCTGCGCGCAGCTAGTCGCTCGACAAACTTGGAGTAATAACCGCGCCGCGGTTACGCTCTTCCTCTCTCACTCTCTCACTCTCTCCCTCTCTCGGAGTCGTGAATTTCCGACAGAGGTGGATATGCAAACGTAGAGACGGGACATTGGACAGAACAATGACGAGCGAGCTGAACGCGACGAAGGTCGAGAACTCGACGGGCACGATGAATCTTGTATCAACGATATCATCCTCGTCGCCGCCTAGCGTGGTCGTAGCCGCGATTAGCGCTAGCACAGCAATTCCGACTAATCCGTCCACGACAGTAACGGGTGGTGCTGCGGTTACCAGCACCGCTAAACCCGACCATCACATCTACAACGCGAGCGGCTACCTCGTGGAGCACGACGAGCTCGATCACAGTAAGTAATAAGAGCCCGTGAATACGGTTAATGCGCGTTATACCGGTCAAAGCCGAACCTAATGGGACTGCATTAGGCCGCTCTCGCCCGGAAACGCCACTTACCAATCGCCTCTGACTACATGCTCCTCTGTGCTAACCTTGCTAACCTTGCTAACCTCGTCCGTCGTTTAGCTTTCTCTCTCTCTCTCTCTCTCTCTCTCTCTCTCGCTCGCTCGCTCGCTCGCTCGCTCGTTCGTTCGCTTAGCTCTTCTCGTGCTTCTCGATCAGCGACCGACGGAATTCGCTTTGATGTCCCTGCCATGGAAAAAATTATATTTCCAGTTGCGGCTGCTGGTTCGCAAAAAGCCGAGTATCGATAGGGTTCGACGTAGCCCGGGCGCGCTCTTTGTTCGTTCGAAAACAATTTCAGCGTGTGTTTGCCTCGCGGCGTACCGCACTTTCCATCGAATTAGACACGTTCTACGTTAATTGTTTCGCAGGCTGACTCGATTTTTCCACGTTGATTTCTGTGATCTCGCATGGAACGCGCGAACAGTGACCAGGCGGGTAGATGTTTAACGTCTGGGGCCGAGCTGTTGTTTAATCGTCTCGGCGGGAGGTTCTCAATCTCTTTTGACCCGAGCTCGAATCCCGCGTTTCATCGAGTATCAAGGGGATTTTGGGAATTGGTCTAAACGTGGTAACCCTGTTCGTTCTAGGCTCTGCCGGCCGCCTAGCAGACTAACCGCAGATCCGCAGCTTTCCTCCTCTTGTTCCTGTTGCCCCGCGGCGCGCAAAACAGTTTCCGGCGGAGCTTAATCCTCCCAGCTCTCGGAATTTATTACCACGTCGTTCTCCGACTTGTTTTCTTTTGTTTCTTCTTCTTTCACGAGGCAAATAGCTCGATTCACCGGCACGGCGAGAATTTCCACCGGCGAGAAATATCGACCTCTTCGCTCGCGAGGGTTGAAACTTCATCGATCTCCCTCTTCGAAGTTGCGTTTCGTAGAATTCTGACGAAGTCGAGCAGCGATGAAAACTCTTTTTCGAGTCGAGTAATTGATCTCGAAGCCAAGCGGGGTGGATTCGTAGCCAGAATGAGATCCGATACAATCTTCGATGATCCTTTAATCGAGAGGAGACACGCTTTGAGGATTAACGCGTTCTCGTTCGAGGCTGTTCTCGTTTCGAGTATGCGGCAATAACGACGGAGGAACGTGGACTTCTTTTATTTTCTTTGAAAGAGAGAGAGAGAGAGAGAGAGAGAGTGAGAGTGAGAGTGAGATACCTCGATCAAAGGGTAGCCCGTTATCAGAGGCAGAGGCTGCGTGGCACGCATCCTCCGTTTTGCCGGAGCAAATCTTGCCATCCTCGTCCTTGTCCGACCGGCCGACTGCGACACCGGCTGAATACTAATCGTAACGCTGCGGTCTACCGAAGTCGGATCGATACCACCATCCCCAGTGCTCAGCTAGACCCGTGATATACGACGAAATTCAGTCCCCGATTGTAGCTTTTTGTCGTTAGATATTCATGCTACTCGTGAGCTACTCATACATTGGTCGGGACCTTTTTTTTTCCTTCTTTCTTTCTTTCGTTTTTTTTGTTTTCTTTTTTGCAGTAATATTTATGACAGTTGCCTACTATGCACGAACTGAAGGTAAGTGGCGATGCTTCGCCGATCAAACCGTCGGATTTCTCGGATACACTTCGTAAGCCGGACGGATGCTGAAACAATGCGCCCGGTATTTTTAACTCCAGATAGCTGTTCAAATATTTAGATTGTAAATTTACCTTCCCTCCGGATCTTCGAGAGTGTGTTTTATCGCAGATCGTAGGATGATTTGCGCGGGGGAGTTCGTTTCGGCGAAATAGATTTCTAGGGAATAGATTGATTTTTAAATGCTCTGGCCTGGATTTTCGAAATGTTCGATTTGATTGAAATTTTGAAAGCAGGTTGCAGGTGTTAGTGTGTCTATGAGAAGGATATTCGATCATTTAAAAATTGAGACGATATTTTCGATATGCACAATTATTTATAAAATATTTATAAAAACGAATTAGAAAATTAATTATTATATATAAAATTCGTAATGACTGTTGTAAGACAACGTATGTAGTATTGAAAATATTTTCTAAAACTTTCTTCGCAAAATCTTGAATCGTCGAAGAATCCTTCTCATAAATAATTCTCGTTTCAATCTGGAAGGAACCCATTTTCGGAATTTCAGCCAAATCGGAGCGAGAACGTTTTCCAAAACGCAGCCAATACTTCGTCTCGTGTCGATCAATGGAATTTTGGTTTATTACCTTCGATCTCATCAGCATGTTCTTCAAGATTTGTTGAATCTTTGCTTGCGCCTTCAGCGCACACGGTTTGTCCAGCTTCTTCAGGCAACTTGTCACGGTCATAGAGAAAGTATGCAATTGATCTGATTGTGAGTCAGTCTTGCAAGTATTGTCACTGGATGCCGTGCTGTGCAACCCGCAGATTGTAAATTCGCGACAGTTCCCCTATTTCAATAACGAATTTCATGTAGGTTATACAAAGTCAAATCCTTCTTTTCACGAGTAAAAATACCAGCTAATTAGTCTGATTTTCATTATACTGGCAGTCAGTTCACGTTAAACATTATTAGGGATTAATTTCTTGATTTTGTGGGAACATTGGATTTCAGACTCGCCGCCTGTTAAATGTAAAACGATCGACGTAACACAGTATCGTTGTTTTTATCAATCATCAGACTTTTCAAGTATTCTAAAATTAATTTTAGATTTCCTGATTTCTTTCTGTAGCATTTAGCAAATTGAATTACACTCGCAAATGATCATCAATAGTAGGTACATCGTCTAAACAGATGCTCAGTTCTACGCTTGATATCAACTAATCAACCTGTCGCCTGTCCATTAATTCGTTCTCAGTCGTATCTCCGCGATGTCGGAATTCTTCGTAGCAGGATGTGGATCTGCTGTTCGTTGAGCAGACACTTTGAGAAGGGAACCTGTCCAGCCGTTTCTTAGCCTCGGTAATCCTGCTGCAGGAGCGAGGGCAATTTCGAGAGCGAGTCTTGACCTCGGCCAAGGAAACGACAGGGGAACTGGAGTTCAGGGTGGTGAGAGCTCGTTGCGTGTTGGACGATAAGAAATCCTCGACACGGCTGTTCCTGCTGGATATCAGGCATCGAACGCAACTGCAATCCGACGTAGTTTGTGCCCGTGATTTTCGTTCCTCGGTCTGCCCCGTCTCGACGAAAGTTTGGCCTGCGTTCTGCGAAAATCCGGCGACGAATCGTCTCATTTTCGGGAGGAATGATGGGCGCGGATATCGCGCGGAATAGGAAAACTATTATTTAAATATGTATGACCGGCGATTTATGTCCCGCATTTGTGCGCGGGGCTCCGTGCCAAAGCTCTCGCGTATAGCCATTTCGACGGTGGTATTTTACTTTGAAATATTCTTTCATCCTTTGTGGACGTCGACACTTTCATACGAAAGGAGGCCTGTTAAACGACACTTACGAGCTGATTATCGGCGTGCTTGATATTCGTTCGGGCTAAACATGCCGTAATACGTATAGCGTCGAATTCAAACTAGAATTACGAACAAACGTTAAAACGAATTGCGAACACTTGGAACCGTGACGAGAATTGCAACAAAAAGCTTGGTCAAAGCGAGAGCACAAGCTGTGCCGTATAATGCAATTTGCGGAGAAACACGTTGATACGAGTAAGAAATGTGAAACAGAGACGAACGAAAATTGAGAGCAATTTCGCAAACAATCTACGATATCTAAGGGTTGAAGCAACGTTCTACGTTGAACTGTAAATGACATGAAAATTAACTGTAATTAAATGCACGCAAATGAACTAGCTACGTGACGCGAAAGATATTCCAATAGAATAAAAAATTTAATTTACTCGTCCAAACGTAATTTACCTCGGCACTACTACCGTCAAACTTTTCACGAAAACTGCCGAGTGTATACGTTTCGTCGTTCGCCGAGTGTCGAGAGCGTCGTTGTAATCGTAGGATTAAAAACGTTGCGTGGCGAAACGTCTGGTAGCGGGGCAGAGCCTCCGATAACAAGGAACTACACACACGAAGGTTATTGGCAAAATTGTCGAGCCAGTAACCAGCGTCCATGCTAACAGCGAGTAACGAGTTTATCGATATATATATACACACAAATACATATATGTATATATACGAACGTGCAACTCGGCCGCCTCGTCGTAATCCAAGTACGGATAGAGAAATCGATGCAGATCGTAGAACCACGGTAGCGAGGTCCGATAGCAGCGGTTGCACGACCTCGCCTCCAGCAGCCTCTTCAATTCGTTCACGTAGAGGCGACGCATCTCGCGGATCTTCAACATGATCTCCACCAAGGTCACTCCCGGCAGATCCATGGCTCGATGAATTCGGGCATAGGCACGGTGTCTGTGCTCGCTGTTCAAATAGCTGCGCGTATCTTTCTTCCACAGACAGGTGGACTTTTTATAAAGCGGCACCAGCTTGCGGAAGTAACAGTTGATCCATTTCTCGCGCTCTACGATCACCCATGACTCTCTCCTCGCGAAACAGTCGCAGCTCATTGTACGTTGATGACGCGGTTGTTGTCCCGCAGCTGTCCGCTTATCATTGCTTTTAGGGTCAGTGGAAACGAGATCGACGATAGAGCTATCTCTCTGGGACGCATCGTAGACGTCGAAGCTTAGGTTAGATCGGTAATTAACGTTGTAACCTTAATTCGTTTCGCTCGCTCTGACGAGCCTCCTCGCTGGAGAGTTGAAAAATTCAAGGGGAGCTTACTTATCGATTAGTTTAGTCGTTCGACGTCATCACCCCGCAGCTTCCTCGAGCACGTCGTGTGCCACCGCAATTGGGGAGAGATACGCGCGTCACGCGCGCCACCGCGAGATGCGTGCGTATTCATTCTGCTCTCGTTTCTCGCGCGGTTGGCGTATTTTTAATTGGCGAGATCGAAGTGGCCGTGACCGAGGTCCCGCTCGCGTGTCATTGAAACTTTAATCGCTTGATCCTTGCCGGATCATTGAAATCGCCGTGAATTTCACACGCACGATATACTAACGCATTCTACACGCTTTTGCAGGTATACTCGCCGGTTTCTCAGATATACAGACCGTTTTTCTAGCCTGTATCTCGACGCTGCTGCCGCTGATCGTCGCGCTGGGGATCGCCTTCGGCGTCAGGTAAGACCTCGGCCGTAGACATCGCCTCGTAAACCGTACGCTTAGAAAACTGCCGCAAACTTTCGCCCGTTCCTTTAACCCGCACTTGCCTCTCTTATCGTCGGAGATTTTGACACCGTGGCAAACAGCTGCGTGGTTTCCACCTCTCGAAAGATGGCGAGAGGATAAAGGGGGAATTCTCGATACCGCGTCATGCAGCCTTGCGTTTTATATTTCGCCGGGGCAACTTCATTTCTCACGAAATTTGCAACGAAGTATCGGGGGATTATCTTAATCGAGTTCACTCTGTCGCGAGGACAGGTGACGTGTTCTCTCTATATTTAAATACTCTTTCGTATGAGTTTGCCAATTTTGGAGAGGCGCGCACCTGCGCACAATCGTTTTCTTTTTTCCTTTTTCTTTTTTTTTTTTTAATCGTTTCTCCATCTCTCACCATTCAGAACGCGAACACGACCATTAATAACTGAATTCGTTCCTGGATTCGTCAAAATAGTATTTCATCGATGAAGCAAGAGAATCATAACCGAGATAATTTTTATTGTCTTGCTTGTCACGTGCGTGATTCACTGTACATTTGCATGTTCTTCTTCACATAAAAATGATAAAATCTCAATGAATTTTCAGATCAATCAATCTTTCATTTGTCTGCACGCCATTTCATTTGTTTGTTCAGTATTTGTCCTGCAGAAACAGAATTAAGCGTATAAAGTTCAAGTACAACAGTAAGAGACCCCCTAACTTCCTACACGCAATACGCGCGATAGTTGGCAGCTGTGCACGAGCACGTTGAAGTCGCGTTAAGAGACATCTGCGGAACATCTAACCGCGCGAAAGAGCAGCACAGAAAAACCGTTAAGTCGGCGAATAAGTTAACGGTACAGGTTTGGGTCGCGTTATAACTGCGAACAAGAGACGGCGGTGCTCGTGGCTGTATCCCGCGAAAGCGAAAGCTTCGACGTTGATTAATGGGGCAATTAAAGACAAAGCCGATGCGCGGCGTCGCACGCGGCTCGATCACTGTCGAACCGTTGCTGTTATAACACCTACCCACCCGTAGGAAATTCACGTGCTGATCAATTGTCGTCTTGACTGCCGCGTAATCTCTAATCCCTTACGATGTATCGATACCTAAGTCCACGCGATTCTTGCACGCGTGCGCTATCTCATCGATAACAATCGATGGGCGAGAGAAGACGGCAAAGGGATCGTTTCTATCGGGGCAACATAAAGCACGATGGAAAGATTATACGATTTATTCGATATATATGTAGGTTTTGACCAGCATTTCTCTCTCTTGCAATATTTCTGTCGTTAATTACGTAAATACTCGCAGCAATGTTTGATCGTAAAATAACGCAGGATGATTCTACATGTGAAAATAGGTCTAGAGAGAGGGACCGATTTTTTTTTTCTCCATTTGAAATTTCGTTTCAGAGAGAATTAATTCCGAAAGTTTTGAATTCGAGTTGATTCAAGACCGGACCAGAGAGGAAATTCTGTGCGGGAGAACACTCTTTGCGGGGAAATAAGTGGAAAATGTTGAGCGAAATTTTTTTTCATAGAATAGCTTTGTTTCTGCGATGATTCAATTCTAAATGGCAAAGTGTTATTCTTTCTTGCTGGTTCGTTTTTTACACAAAGCGGCAGAAAACACTGGGCCAAAATTCAGCTACAAATAATATTCGTTAGTAACAAAATAATAAAAAAATGTTCTTTAAATGAATAAAGTGAAACGCGAAAGTGTACACAAATGTGAGAACGCATGGTATAATACACTGAACAACTGACCTTTTATTTATTCCAATCAGTACTGCATACTCTTAAAACTATTAAAGACAGCCTGTCTGTATTGAAAAGATTAAAAGCAATGTTTTCAATTCGAATTTATCTTCTTTCGCTCTCATTCACAGCGAAATCGTCGGGCAGTGAATATAGCGTGTAAATTTCAATGAATCTCTCCTGATCCCGAAAAATTAACTCCGGCCTAAGTGGTGGGGCTCCGTTAATGCCGTCCTTGCAATAAAAATTCCGATTCCACGGATCTGTCTGGGTGCTGCACGTGCTCGCAAATTTTCGTCGTAACCGAGGGTAGGAACAATAATCCTGCGTTATTGCTGAAATTGTGGCTGCCAACCGGAGGATAATGCCCGATCTATTCAGGAGAATGGGAACAATTTATTCGACAGTTGTTCAACCGCCGCGGTAGATGTATTCAAATTATTTTCGAAGCTCGCGTAACCGGGGCTAGTTTCAATCGAAATTCTACTACGCTGTAACGGTACGAGCGGTACGATTTCGAGATTCCCTGTCGAAATAATTGCCATTGCGCTCTATGCAAATAAGCGGGATCAAACTAAAACGCATCGAACGCGGTTCACGTGCAAGAGATGATTACTAATTAAAACGAACGTGTATCACTCATTCATTAAGCGGTGACCGACTGGTTGGCCGAAGCAGGTCGTTTCATTTTTAACTGTTTCAATTTCCTCGTTCCATTTTCGCGGTGAGATATACTCTCTTTCTCTCTCTCTCTGTCTCTCTCCGCGCCGTAAAAAAATTCCTTCGATCGCTTTCATTTCGCTTTGTTGATTAAATTTCTTTTAAATATTAGGTCGGTCTTTCTTTTTTCCGAATAAAATTTTCTGGTATGTTAATCAACATACGTCTGGCTCTGTTTTTACATGGAGATTTCATCGAACATCATTTCGAAAGTAACCAATTTTTTTTTTCTTTTTGTACGATTCACTTTGATCTAATGCGATTTGAACGACGAGTTCAAAAGTAAAGCGGAATTTAGTTTTCCGCAGCGTTTTTTTTTTTTTAATTTTTGGTATATTTTTCTTGAATTTGCTCTTTGATTTTGGTTCGCGTTTTTGTGGAATTTAATTACCGGCTTTTGTAGTTCATTCTCTATTCCATGAAAAAATTTTACAAAATCTGCGCTCCGTTAGAGAAAAAATTACAACGTTGAATTTCTGCCGAATTCCGCATTGAATTTTCCGAAATTTTACCTGTTGAAATTATCGAGCAAAGCCGTTAATCATGATTTTTATAATTTCAAAATTTTTAGAACGATATTGAATAATTTCTGTATCGAACGTTGTATAAAGGATATCTTCAAATTCCCTCAAATATTAAATTTTTATCCTCGTGAATTTTAAAGACATGTTTGCCGAATTGAACTCAAAGTAGGGAATATCAAAGATTTCTTCTTTAATTTGATTAAATCTATATTTAAATCTATAATTTAATTCATTATCCGCGCGTTGACTATATAATTTAATAAATTATTCGCACGCAAATTAAATCTATAATTTCATTTCCATTCTATCTCTACGATACAGAACTAAAATATACTCATACTTAAAGTACCATAAATGCAGAACCACTTTCAAAGTATATCAAGTAAAAATTCGACTACGTATTTTTCATATGCGAGTTTACAATTTTTTTTAGATGCAAAGTTGCAAAGATTTCTTCCATTATCAATAATATACTTTGAACATTTTGACTTTGTTAATTTGAACATTTGACTTTGTAATAAAATTACGAGTTAAATTTCTTTCATCACAACAAGTGGCACACTTTGACAATTTTGTATGACGTGCATGTTTAAACATCTTCGTCCTGATACCGAATTACAATGCTAAATCAAGCTCTAGTTTCGCTGCATGCTCCAGCCGAACGATGCGATGTTCCGCAGAAAATCGCGAGAAATCCGGCAGTTTTCAAAGCGTACGGAAGCGTAGACTCGAACAGGCTCGAAGTTCCCTCTCTTTAATAGAGAAAAGCACGAATAGCGTGGTTAAACAGAGGCGAACAGAGGGACGGATATTTCAACGAACGAGAAACGACCGAACCGTTTGGTTTGTTCTGTTTTGCAGGCACGTGTGGAGGAAATACCGGAACAGACGAGACAGTTCAAGTGGATTGCCCTGGTACAGGAGTGTCTACTCTCGAGACAATACCGCCGAATCCTTGCATCATCGACCCCACTCGGGTAGCACGACCATTCAGTCTGCCACGAGGATTCTCTCTGCCCAAGACGTGAGTATATTATGTCCCGCTATCTCGAATGCACGTGTTTACTGGCACCGCGTTTCACGATACTCGCAGCGTGCAATTTTCAGGAGATCGTTCAGGGTTTAGGTCAGTGAACACCACGACTCTGATGAAGAGAGAAAGAGAGAGAGAGAGAGAGAGAGAGAGAGATGTGTCCCTGACGCGTTCGGAAATCGATCCTCCGTCGATAATTTGGTAGCGCGCGATGCTAATTTTGACAGCACTCGTGAATAAATAAAACGGTNAAGCAAATCATTAATTAATAGTAATTACGGCGTACAACTGCTGCGTTGCACAAACACTTTTACCCGTCTTTTTCGCGTGAATTTCTCTATCAACATTCAGCGGGGCTTACAATCACGAAGCGTGACGATCTCGAGGCGATCGATGGGGATCGATCGATGGTGCAGTTGCGTAACAAGAAACCGCAGGATTTCTGAATACTCGAAAGCACGTTGTTTACAGCCTACGCGATCGTGTTTATCGCGTGACTTCATTCACCCGTCGAATGCCTGGCTCGACTATTTTCATTCTTCGAACTGGCTTCGAGCGTGTGTTGAACGTCGCGAGTGAGCGTGCATACGCGTGAAACACGAAATAGCCTGGGTGGTCTGGCGCGAGGGGCATTAAAAAAGAAATCGCAGCAAGCGGAATACGTCGCAAACCTTTCAAATGCTTCTTCGATCCTTTAGAATCTGCCGAATCGAAAGGAGCACGAATTTTTTTTCTTTTTTTTCTTTTTTTTTTTGAAAAGACTTCTAAAGATCACGTCTTTCATCTACGAAAGAATACCGCTCTCGGCTGGATTTTTCAAACTCCGATAGGCAGAGCACGATCCTTTAGAAATTTTCGCTTAAAAGAACGTGTCACGTGAAATTTACAAGAACTTTGTATTTCGTTTAGAAAGAATAAACTCTCCAATTTGTGCGCCGTTCGTTCGTGGCGTAGAGATTCCTTTGCCGCACACACGGAATCTTGCAGGTTTTGCGTCTTATTCGTGGAGAATAACCTTTCGTGACCGATTTCGTTGATTCGCACGCGGAAAAATCATTCTTTGCAATTTCGATCTTTAAATTGTCATTATCCTCGAAATTCGAATCAAGAATCCTCGTTACGTCAAATTTCGAATCTTTAATTCGAAATTGTACATTTTCATTCTCGAATGTTGCTCTCAGTCAGGAATCCTTCTGAGGCTTCTTTCATTTTCATCTAGAAGTCTACAACAAAGAGTGCGTTTCTCATCCCGAAGTTTGCCAATTTGCACGAGGTGTTGTTGGCAGCAATTTTCCCCGAGATACGCGGAGCAAGCTGCGAATGATGGTAGTCCGGCTCGCGCGAGTTGGTTTGATTCGCGGCAAGAGGTGAAAGGCCTGGTATATGGGACACCGGCTGGCCAAAACTCGTCTACGTGGTATCCTTTTCTTGACGGTACGTCTACAGGACGGTTTCGGAAGGGAGAAGAATCGCGCGAGGCGAGAGGCCCGGGGGGGGGACGATCTTAGCCGAACCTTTTATGGGGAAGGCGAACGACCACCGAGAAATCGGAACGTGAATCGCTCTCGACTATGCTCCTCTTTCCACTCGTCCGTTCGAATACTCTCTAACAAAGATGGGGATGGGGGCCGATCATTGCCCGGCACACACCGATTCGCTTGTCCTCAATTCCATCGGGCTCCGTTCTCCGCAATTTCGAGGCTGTTCCTTGATAGGGTGATAGTTTGGAAAGCGATTTAAATATTTAAAGATAACCAACACGCGTAGACATCGTACGGGGATCTTACTTAAAATGGCCTTTAATTTAACGCCTGGCAAACATTTTTGGAATGTTCTGTGCTAGCTATATTTGAACTAATATAATTATTACTGTCAGATTGAGATACATATTTGTCGTACGTTCTAACACGTGTAAAATTATATTTAGCCAGTCAGAAGCTTCAAATTATGAATATTAATAAACAGAGTTGCTACGATGATGACACGTTAAATTTCACAAGCAGATTATTTAAATTGAAAGACACAATATGTTGGTTCTAAACTTATTAGTAACTCATTAGAATGAGGCTTCTAGACAATAGGCTTGAACTTTGTGTCGTATTGGAAAGATACTTTATCTATACGAAACATTTTTCCGAAACGTGTAACATCAATGATCTTCAAGAATGTCCAGTCTTAACCGTTCCGAAAATCTAAAACGGCAGGCATCTCTGAAAAAAAATACGCAAATCATATCTAAATAGATAGAGATAAAAATTGTACAAAAAAAAAATCTCTCTAAAAAAGATATCCGAAGGATATGACGAAAAATATTTGGAAAAAAAAAACAAAGAGGGAAAAACATTGGCAAGAGAAATCGATGGGAAACGTAAACCAAAACAATGCTGCAGATCGCAACAATGAATGGGAAACGATATATCGTTTAATTGAAATTGGTTAGATTCTCGCACGTTAGCGCGAAGTTGGCCAGAAGGCGTGGAGAACATTTTAGCGAGGAGAACATTCCGATCGAACTGGACTCGCAGGAGAAGAAACGTGTTGTCAGTGGGAGTGGCGGCCAGATCGCTTCCTCGTTCTCTGGCGGCCTCGCGGAGAGGAGATCGAGCAGAGAGGAGAGCGCCGCGGATCTCGTCTCGACTAGTTCGCCAGGCGAACCGTTTAGCATCCGTGTAAAAAAGATTCCCGATGATGGCCCGGACATCGTTACTAAGCCGTGTCGCTACGCGCCGGTGTGAGCGTATCTAACAGAAAAGGAACGGCAGAAACGCACCGTAGGAGCAATGCCCCTTGGGTCAGGGTCAGTACCCTTTGGCACAAGCCACTCGAGCCGCAGCCACGCACGTACACATACACGCGCACGCACACGCACACGCACACGCGCTGCCAAAACTCGCGCCTGAACACGCACACGCGCACCTGTGTGCGCACCGTGCGTCGCCTTTCGGCGCCGATAAACTAAACCCATGCTAACGGGCGGGATTGCTCGACGCGAGAGGAAGTTTTGCGAAACTAACAAAAGTTAGTTCTACGTGGCTACGTTCTTTCTCTTTGATCGATGCAACGAATGCCTTGATCTGTTCTGCCTTGGTTCACGGTATAGAACGTTCTACCCAGCCTCGGGCAGCGTCCAGCTTCATGCGCTAAAAGAAACGCATCGACGTAGACTTTATTGTTTTACTCGAAAACCATCCTAACCGGCGAGTTTTGCCGAATCTTTGCCGGTTCTGCGCTTTTTTCAACGGATTTCGGGGAGCAACGAACTTTGTCTGTTTACGTACGGAACGTTCTACTTGGGTTAGGCAGTGACTCGAGACGACTTCTTATCGGTCGAAGAAGCGTATCATTAAGGGCCAAGCAGTAATTTGCTATAATATCACAAGTACTTCGACATCTTTGAATATTGTAATCGTAACGTTCGAGAATCTAAAACAATGACAAAAGAAAATAGTAACAGAAAAGATAAAATTCTCTCGTGTAGTTGGTTCGTTAATGAATTAGACGTACAAATCTTCACTCGATTGAATCGGCTGTTCTCCGAGGACCGTCTGTCAGTTCACGTTCTACTTAGGTTAGACGGTTGACCGATCGGATCGACCAGCGAGGCGATCTTGTTATGCAAAGAAGTGCGCGTCTAGGTTTCGTTTCTCATTCGACCAGCTGTTGGATGTCGACGCGATCTGAAATTGTAATCGCAGCGTTGTACTGTTCCGGATTACCGTTTTATACGATCGACGGCCCCTTTGATCAACGCTATCGTGATTCAAAGACCAGCTAGACCGGCCACTTGCTCACTTGAATGCAGTCGGACAACCTTGGCCCGACCGGTCTAGGAATCCACGTGTGTCTATGTCTAGCCTGTGTCTAGCCAAGCCAAACGTGACTAGGAACTATTCTATCGCGTTTTCTATCGTCCGTTTCGAGGTCGTCGTCTGGCACGCGTACGTACACGCGCGTGAAAGTATTCGAGGTACACGTAAACTGCCGTTCAGATGTACGTGTATGTGGTATCTACAGCGCATGACGTATATTTTTTATCTTACGCGATGTTTATTGATAAATTCTTCTCTAGGAAGACGTGCGTATCTAATAACAGTAAATTACTCGAATCTCTAAATCCTTTGTAACCAGAATTTAATTTAAAGAGATAAATATTATTAGTTAACATTTCTGATCTGGGAATTAAGTAATTGTTATTGATAAATCATTTGGTACTTTACTAATGAAATGCAACGATATAAATGAAATTTTTGCCATAAAGGGTAATGCTAAATAAATAAATATTACAGAAAAATTAAATAATTGACAACTATTAAATGTGGAAACGTGGTGTATGAATCTTATATAGGGTACAAAAAAATGTATCATAATTTATAAATTATTTCGAGAATAAGATACAAGATACAAGATATTGATGAGGTATTTAATGAGTCATTGATTAAATACATTCATTAAATCGTAATTAGGAATAAAGATAGTATAATGTTTTTCTGCACGTGCTTACATACAGTGCAAATTACGGCAGTGAATTGAGATNTACGATATTGATGAGGTATTTAATGAGTCATTGATTAAATACATTCATTAAATCGTAATTAGGAATAAAGATAGTATAATGTTTTTCTGCACGTGCTTACATACAGTGCAAATTACGGCAGTGAATTGAGATTTTGGTTTACATTATAGTTTGGTATTAGACAATAGGAATGGAAATAGAATTGAACCGAGCAACGCGCGATTATGAGTTGTGCCCCGTGGCAAAATATGCGAAATCGTTATCGAATGGCTGTTTACCATTTTCAATCGTTCCATGTTCAGTCGCACGACGGTTCCGTTTGCGCTCTCAATTAATTATTACCCGGTGGACAATTACGGCGCCACGCAACCTGCAATTTAATACAGCTCGACACCTATTACATAATTACGATTTAAATCTAATTCCGATATCGCTGAACAAACTTGGCGTATTCTCGCGCGGCGTGGCACTGTCTGAATCGATAATCGTTTAATCGCAATTAAATCGGATACGAAGGAGCTGACAGCGAAATTTTATACGAAAATCTGCCCCGCTTATCGATCCGATCAATCCGTGTTTCCTCAGTTCGTAACTTTAGTTGTGTAACAAGTTGACGACTTCGCGTGTCTCTCGCATTGTTATCCTTCTTCTTTATTTACTGACGGATGAAATCAATCTTTTGTAAAAGGAATTATTTCTAGTTCTAGATATTTGAATTGGAATTAAATTCATAAAGTACTTCTGCTTGATGCGAATATGAATATTTGCAAATTAATACAATTAATAGTATATTAATTAGTAGTATATTTCAGATATTTTATATGTTACATTTGCATATATATATATATATATATATTTTTTTATCTAAGATTATATCTAATATGTAACAGAAGATAAAATAATAGATACAGAACCAGGCGAGAGGATGTAGAAAATTTCGTACGCTCGAGAGGTGTTCATCCCCGTGAAACTAACAAGCAAAGGAGCAAGGCCAGATATCCAGATCGCCGTGCCGTGGAATTTCAGCTTCAGATAACTATTCGATAGCAATTAAAACCGAGAGCTAAGATCGGCCGCGAACCAACAGCTCGGTCGGAATGAAACCGTGTAATCAGGCTTAATCGCATTAATCCCCGGGCAGGGTTACGCAGTGGCAATTAAGATGATACGTGCCCGGTTCTGCCCGAGTCTCGAGTTCTTCGAAGTCGATCTTCGAACCCAGCAGCGACTCCCGCGAATAAGGGGCCCGAGGTGGGTAATGGTCAGCGATCGATACGCGTGTCGATAAAATTGTAGCGAAAATTTCCGGTAAATTGCCGGTTGCCGAGGCTACTTTCTTGCAAGAGGAGTTTCGTTCGTAATCACCGCCGCGTATCCTGGCCTCGTAGGCGCTAACTTTCTTACGCTAACCGATGGTGGTGGTGGTGGTGGTGGATCTCGACAGATGGCCCGGTTCTCTCCACCGAGAGGTAATTAGGGTGGTAGCGATTGCTCGTAATGAGGGATATCTACCTACTCCCACCACCGTGCCTCTCCGCCGAGATGTGTTCTCGATCTTCGGCAGAATCGCGCGTCGATCCTCTACGGAGGCCTAAGGCGTACAAATTGTCGGCTTGGTCGGACATTGGCCGAAGTTTGACATATTGAAATTTCCCACTGAACCGCGAATATCAGATTTGCATCAGTTTGGCCCAATTTGAGCGTAGTTCCTGCAGTTTGAGCAACTATCTCCTAAATTACTTCGATTCGTGGGTTCTACATATTAACGAGAGACCTGCAAATGAGAGAAATTAGAAAATTATGAAACTTTCTAACAATACTTAATCATTTTGGGATGTAAAATTGAAAAGTTTGTTTCTTTCAGTAAAAGATTGATCGGTCGTTTGTATGGTTAGACAAAACTCGATGAGTCAGAAAACTTTCTTTCGGTCCCTCACATGTCCCTTCAGTACGTACTTTTATATTTATATTTAACAGTTAACAACGATCGGAAGTTATTTTAGCGCGGTACGTGAATGAAAAGTGTGTAAATGTTAGCGCGATAGAAGTTTTTAAATCGAAGGGTGGCTTTCGCCGTGTCCAGTTAACTTCCTTGCTCGTTCCACTTTGTCCTCGTTTCGATCGCCCACGCGACACGACCTCGAGAGAGAGAGAGAGAGAGAGAGAGAGAGAATGGAAGCGAGTTTTCCAACTTGCAGAACCGTGTTATCTCGCGATACACCTTTTGAATAGCCGAGACTCGTTGGAGCGTGGATCGCACTCGATCTACCAATTATTTAAATCAAAAGATCGCTCTCTCTGAAAGGGGTAAAGGAGGAATTATTCCCTGGTACGTCATCGCCTGATCTCGAGCTCGAGAAATTCCTCGAGAGAACTTGTAGGATCGTACAATTCCGTCAACTGTATGTCGGTGGACGTACATTCGAAGTTCAGGCTTGTATGAAGAACGATTTCGGGAAAGAAAAGATAAGAATTTCCAGGGAAACGTGTCGCGTGTTCCCACGACGCTTACGATTTCTATGATTCCGAGGGTGTGCAGTTGTGTAACGTTGCGGAAATTGAGAATTTTCGGCGATTTAAATCGTATTTCTGTGCTCCCACCCTAGAGGGAAACAATTTTTCTATAATAAAACAATTTTGCTCGAAAGTCCCGGAACGAGGGGACAATTTTTTTTAAACAGAAAAGACATTTCCCACTTGATTTTCCAATTTTCGTTTTCAATTTTAGTTCGAATCTGTCAATTTATTTTTCGATTTCACGTGCTGCTTCTGCTTTTGTAATGTGTAATATGTTACATGTACGCACCCCCTTTTAGATATTAGATGAAAATGATCCGTTAGAATTTAAAGTTACCTATTATAATATGTAAAATAAAATGAATTTCTATTTAAAATCAAACGAAATTGGAACATTTCTTGAAACTTGAATTCATCTGTTTCATCTGTAATCTTTAAACGCACGTGTCACTCGTTTAACAACCAACATCTCAAAGTGCAGTAGGTATTATGCACGTGCAACGTCGAGCATGAAAAGGTTAATCATCCTCTCCATCCCTCTCTATCATCTTTCCTTGCTGCCTCTCTCTTTTCTTCTCGACATCGTTTCTAATGACAGAAAATATTTCTCTCTCGTTGGAATGTTTCAAGGTGGCAAATTCCCCTTGAAAAGAGGAATACCAGGCAAGAGTTGGCGACCACCGCTCGGTCGTCAGTCAGTTTCGTCGGTCTCTAATCGGAATAAAGGAGCAGTTAAGAGCGGACTTGAGAGGCCGGAAATAATTCTCCTCTCGATGTCGTCCCTTTAACGAACCCTCGATAACGTGCCCCCGCGTTTACTCTTTTTAAATCAGTGACGATCATCGAGAGGCGAACGAGGCAATGAACCAATCAGGCCTTCGATCGCCGAGGCTCGGAGAAAATGGGGTCGCACCCCTGCCGTGCGACGCTTGCCAAGACTGCTGCATGGTCGCCACTGTCGCCCTGAAGACAAAAGACCGCTGGGAACGCAGGATGCACTGCGCCGTTACGCTTCGTGGCGACAGTGACGAGCGAGTCAGAGAACGCGATTTTCGAGTTGTCACTGGGACAACGAGCAGCAACGAGCGGGATTACGTTAGCGGCGTAGACCGGCAGGATTTTCCATGTAAATTCACATTTCTGAAAACTGTAGTCGAAAGAATGGAAGCTCGGTGGTGAATTATAAAAAGAATTTAATATGAAGGGCAAAGGACACAAGATGAAAAGGATGAACTGTTATAACAAAAAAATACTTTGGATATTCCATGTAGCTCATCTGTTGTATATTTCGCGATATTTTCATATATTTTTACATTAAAACTACAGAAGTCGTTATTGTTGGTTCAGCTTCAGGGTTCTTCTTTTTTTCTTTTCTATATTGGAGTATTCATATTGAACACATTCTTCATTTTTACTAGAGAGGAAGTTTTATGCATGTTCTTAAGTTTTGATATTAAATTTTTATCGATGCCTTTAGCCGCGCGCGGTTTCCTCGCGTATTTCCACGCGGGGCGTAGTAACCCGCGGGAATACGGATGAAGATAAAACGGAGACGGGCTCCTCTAACGAGATGAAACGTCGACAAGGCGAAGATTTACGAGAAAATGAAGACGACGAAAGTCATCTCTCGGTCGTCCTCCTAAAGGGAATATAAATGATTGCATTACACTGCTTCGGATCTCCCAAAGACTGCTCCATTCTAATAGAAAAAAATCTGCTGATCGTAGACGTTTCTATTCATCGTCTGACAGCCTCGTAACGTTGTAAAAACCGAGGAAGAATGAGGAGAATTCTCACTGGTACAGTGACACTCCTACAATGGTGTACAGGGTGATTCATGCCAGTCGTATCTTATTTTTAGTTGAAGTTGGCAAAAAAAGATGTGCAAAAATGGACTTTACGGCTGTATTTTTTGCACAGGTATCACAATGCACGTACATTTTAAATGCAATTGCTGAAAATCTCGCTTTTCCTTCGCGTATATACTTTCTCATCGGTCTGAATAATTCGTTCCGTATCGAGAAACGACTAGTTGAAAAGATACTTTAATCTTCATCTTGTAAAGCTTATTCTCTAAAAGGGGAGAAGACTTAAGTGATTTATCAATTTTCGAAACATGTCACTCTAGTCTTTTTTTATGTAGCTGTTGAATGGGTATAAAGTCCATTTTGAACTACCTCTACTCAATTGATTCAAAGTTTAGTCAACAACCGAGTTAAACAATGTTAAATCCGCTTATTTGTATCTGAATTCCTGTCCGTGTGAAAAACAAAAAATCACTAGATCTGCTTTTTGTTCCCAGACAAGTTCATATAGATGAATATTTTTTTTTCTCTCTCTCTCGAATCGGAAAAATTGTAAAAAGTAAGCTGTAGCTTGTTACACGTTGCGCGTATCACCCTGTATGCTTCTTGTCCTTTGGAAAGAGGTTACTCGCGATAAGCGGCTCGTCGTTAGGCTCGATCTATCGATAACGCGATCGACAGTTCCGCCAACGATGCCGTCGAACGTTTCGCGTGCCTTCTGATATTTCATTCTCCGGTTATCTGTTCTTATCGGGCGTCGTACTTGCCGCGTCATCCAACGCCCATTACCGAGTATCCTCCGCCAGAATCGGATGGAAATAAAAATCGCGAAAGAAACGGACTCCCGTCTTTTCTCTCTCTCTTTCTCTCTTTGTTCTCACCGAACCTGGCAAACCTGGATGATGAATTTCTGCCCGAGGGCATGCCTAAGGAAACGAACAAACGAACGAACACGCGCGCGAGGCAACACTGTACGTACGGTGTTGGCCTGGGTGTTCCGTTTCGCTGTCAATTTCCTTGACAGATAATCGCTCTTCCGTTATTCGGGATCACGCGGGGAATTGTGACTGCCGGCTATGCGTGTGTATCCATCAAGAAGGATAACAAAACGTTTGCTTCGAGTCTATAAGCCGATAGAATGTCACGAACGTCGACCTATTTTTACAATCGCTTGTTGTGGAATGATTCTTGCATGTGATATTCACCGTAATGTCTTGGCATTGAACGTATCTAATTGTCTCTTCGCAATTCATAAAGTTAGGAAATTTTGCATATTTGTTACACCCTTTCGGAAATATTAAGATTTTGATTTCATATAGCATTGATTCGTGTGACAGTTTATTATAATATTACAAATACTTTGATTTAAAAAAGTATTAAGATTTTTTTTTTTGAACTTCCCGTCGCAGCCACGACGATTAAAAGAAATTTATTTTATTTTAGTTATCCTGTTGTGTGTAGAAAGTAATATTGGCCATCGATGATTCGATTGACAATTATCATCATTAATTCACGCACAAAAATGAGATTTTTATCGTTTTGTTTAATGTACGAAATCTGTATAATTTAAATTTTACAACTTACTATATCAAATGTCAAAGTTTTACTAAATGTATTAGGACTTTTAAGTGGATTTGAAGTCTGTAAGCCGGTAGAAGCCAAAAGTCGAGCTATTTTTACATTTGCCGTGAAAAAAAAAAACTTCTCGTATAGGTGTAGAAAGTAAGCATGCGACTGTGGGCATCGAAATTTCAAAGTAGAACGTGTCTGGAGAGACGAGGATTGTTTAGCTCGTGAGTCTACCGCAAATTCGGCGAATTAGCTGACCATCGAGCTTGCGCCACTGTAGATTCTCAGATTAGAAAGTTTTTAATCGGACTCGCAGTCCGTGAACCTCGCCACTTTGTAACCGTATTCCCAGGCGATTACGTGTCCATGGAAAAACACTAATCCAGTTTTGTTGCCTCTGGTAGATGCTGGTAGAAGCGATTGATTTTGAAAGGATCGATCGATGCTTTCGGGGATTTGAACTTGCCATGGTGTACTATTGTGGAATTTTCGGTGGCTTCGCTGATAAGCTAATCAACGATCTCGGTTTTTGACAAATTTCACAATAGTAAACCACGAATGCTTTCAAAGTCACGAAAGCCTCGACTCTCTCGGAATGGAAAAAATTTCACAACAGCAAATCGTAAAGTCTTTAAATCATTCTTTTATGATATTCTTTGTTCTGTGAGGAAATTGAACACTTTCTGACAATTTATTTTTCATATCTTCACGAACTCTTTCTCTTGAAAACTATTCCTCCGAACCCTCTCGATATTAAATTGTATAATTCAATGTATAATAAATCGAGAAAGCACATATCAATGTTCGAATCACGCTGATAGATAAATTCGTTCAGGTAACATCTTTCTGCACTTTCTACATTAACTTATAGTGTCCACGGGGAGCAGATATTTCAGCGTCTTTCTCTTTTTGTTTCAGTTGGTGAACGGTCTCGATAGACCCAGGTACATTTGCGAGACCGAGGTCATGGAGGAGGTAAACGTGGCCAGCGCCACTCCGGTGGAGTACACTCCTCCAGGGAATAAAAACGCCAACGGGAACATCATCACCCTCACCCTTAAGAACAACCATCTTATCGTGGAGACCGAGGAGCGAGCTGTGAGTATGTCACAATAATCTCTCAGTCGGGAATGGCGAGTTCTTGTCAAATCTGAATGGTTAAAAAAAAAAAAAAAAAAAAATTAATATCTCAGATGAATAGATAAGTAGCTAAATTTGCGAATTCTTTGGTCAATAGTAAAAAAACTGTGTTCAATTTCTATTTAATAATCTATTTTCTAAACATCATATTCTTATACATTTTACAGACATTTAAAACAATGGCAGACGATGGTTAAAAATTTGCCAATTCTCCGAGATTAAAAGTCACGACCGGCACAGAAGTGATAGAATAGAAGATTTTATGGGAAAAGGCTGGCGTTGTCGCAGTCGAAAGAGAGGGAGAGATTACTGATTCCACGTTAATGTTCCATCGATCCAAACTATTTCGCGGTTGAAGTAGCCAGGGACGGGGATATTCCATTTTGTTGACGGACAAAGGACTTCTTCCGCTGATCCAATTAAATGCAATTCGTCGATAATTGGAAAGGCTGCTTCATTAGTGATTCGCACAGTAGGATAGATAGGGCTGATTGCAAGGTAGTGCAGTTCATGGTCCGCGAAATAATCGAAATATTTGTTGGCCTGCGTGAGAGATAATTTTGATCGGAATTTCGAAAGAATATGACGAATATTCAAAAAAAAAAAAAGAAATGCAAATGTTATGGATACTCTTTCGAATACGAAGAGAAAGTTTTATTTATGTTAATAGAAAAATTCATTAATTCGATATATTAAATTTAATCGAATTAATGATAACTTTCCTCCTAGAATATTTTGTTTCTCCGTAAGCCGTCTATGGAATTAATTCAACAGAGCTAATGTTCACAGTTAATATTCAAAGTTAATATTCTTCAAATAATCTACAGAGTTAATTTTATTATATTCAGACGCGTGTCTGACAAATCTGCGGACGGATTTGTTTCAAATCTTGCCTGAGCTTCCGATTCGTGTATGTCTTTAGAACGGAATAATCGGCATCCCATGTACTTACAATAAAGGCGCAACAGGTGTGGCGAGCTCGACAGATCGACAAATTGTCAAATCGGCCAGAGAAGATCAGTTCGGCCGTCTTAAGCTAATTAATTCGATCGCGTATGCAGATCCGCGAATTCCTATCTCTAATCTCGGCAAACAGACTCTTTTGCCGATAGCGATTCAGAACTCGTACGAATCGATCAGCGTATGATTGATTCACCTCGTTTTTCTCTAGTGTACTCGTCCGTGACAATGACTAGTTGAATGGCTGGTCGTATTCACTAATATATATATATCTATTTCTCGAAAAATATTTTTCGTATGAAATAGAATTTTAGAGTTTTGAATAATTTCTGTTTGGAGAGGAATATGTATTTACATTATTTACGTACAATATTTTGAACGATCGCAATACAAATTCCTTTCAATGATGAGGATTAATTAGTTACGAGCTTTTATTTAAATTTGTATCTTTGGGAATATAACAAAGGAGAAGATTATCGTATTAAAGATCTCTACTTTAGGTATTTTATATATTTTTTCATATTGCGTGTAATTTTCTGTTTTTATAAATGCATAAGAATCCACTGACTGTTAGTCGATACAAATTTTGGGATTTACATCGTAAGAAGATACAAATCATTCGTCATTGATAATATCGTACGTTTTTACCAAATTTCTTCTCCGATAAACTCAAATACAAGTGCCAGTGAGATACAATATCAATTTTTGCATATTTTGTTCTCACAAGAACGCCTCGTAATTCTTTGTTGGAGCAGGTCGACACCAGAGCATCGTGAAATCGATCGACCAAACGAAGATTTCGCGTAGCTGGGTCAGCCAGTAGCTCCTCTTTGACAGGGATAACAGGTTCGCAATTATCGGGACTCGTACGGCCCTGTAAGGTCGAAGGTTACCAGGCAATTTCGCCTCCGCCTATCGTCCTACTTACTGGCTCAGACTTATCCGTGGAAATTCATCTTGCTAGGGATTCGCCAAATCCGCCCTGGTTGAACCTTCGACTATCCTTTATCTCCCTTAAATTCACCCTGAAATTTCATGGGAACAGCGTTTTCGAAAATACGCGTAATCTCGGCTTGGACACTTGCGAGATGGCCATTTAATTTCCGGAAATTTTGTAGATCGGATCGATCGAAATAGCATGTACGTTGGTCACGCGAGATCAGTGAGACAAGATCGATCGCAAGGAACTGTCAAATCGAGTCGACAGGTTAGTCCACATGATACACAGAAATGTGTAAAATGTTACAACGTAGGTGAAATTAAAAATTTTTTCTATCTAAGACCCATCCCGTTTTATTTGTAATATTCACAAATATCTATGAAATAAACTAAAATATCGTCCCTGTTTTACGGCGAGTTTTAATTTACGTGAGATTCTCAAATCTCACAGTGACAGTCTAAACGAACGTTTGTCAGTCCTTTCAAATGTAACGTCTCGTTCTTCGATCGTTCTTTCTTTCTTCGGGATTCGTTCTTGTTTCCGGTCGCTTCCCCCCGACTGCTTTTAGGGTCATGCTCCTCCTTCTTTTCTGCCAGTTGACACGAATACACGAACGAACAGTGCGCGTACCCTAAACCGTCGAACGCGATTGAACAACGAAAGGGCGTGGATCGAAGTCAGTGGATTGTGCAGTCCAGCAAGTCCCTAAATCCGTGGTAAGTCTTGGCGTGGCACGTGCACGGGCCAGTGAGTCCGTTAATCGGCAGATAAACGAAACGAAACTCGCCAGGACTACACGGGACACGTACATACACGCGAGTTGAATGTTCGTGCTTCCGCAGCGATAAAACGATACGGTCGGATGATATCGGTGAAAAGAACCAGTGGATTATCACTGCGGAAACTTGTCGGTGGAATTATCGACGATAAATCGGTGAAACGTTTCGTTCTCGTTCGAACGTCTCTTCGTCTCTCGTTCGAAATCTTCTTCGTCTCTGCAAAGACTGCGACGTAAACATTTATAAAACAATTTGATGAAATCGAGGCGTCGTTACCGATGTTTATTACCAGAATATGACTTGCATTTGGGCTTTGGTCGTTTTTAAATTATTTGATCAATGTTGCCTTACTGGATTTCTTAAATTANATTTGATCAATGTTGCCTTACTGGATTTCTTAAATTATAGAAATTTATTTTTGAAACAGTCTTTTAAGTTACTCGATCGACATGTCGAAACGTACGGTGCGTTATTTATGGGCCTTTTTAAACTCGAATATTTCAGTGATTAATTGTCATAATATCGATCAATGTCTCATAATAAGTCATTCTTCGGTTCCTAGATCAGTTCCGAAAACAGGCAACTTTTCCCGATCAATCCATATTCATTTAAATCATATGCACAGGTGTATTACTAATTTCGCGTTAAGATATTACTAAGTCTCATAATAAGTCATTCTTCGGTTCCTAGATCAGTTCCGAAAACAGGCAACTTTTCCCGATCAATCCATATTCATTTAAATCATATGCACAGGTGTATTACTAATTTCGCGTTAAGATATTACTATGATGAATCTAATGAAATTCAGCAACAAAGTCATTGCCGGAAAGTGAAGCGCGACTGACAATCATTTCCTTGAAAAACGAGGGCCGACATTAATAAATTCTAACAACTTTTACGACTAGAAACGCAACAACAACCGATCAAATTAATATCAATATAACAGCAACTGAACGTCAACTGAATCTAATAAGCTGATCCTCCGGCTAACAAACGCGAAGAAGAAGAAAGACTNGGGATGCGTTCGTTCGAGGACGTGAAGGGGCGTGCACCACGTGAAAAGGAAAATGGAACGGCGTCGCCATTCGTCCCACTTTGAAAGCCTCGGTGTAGAAATCTCAGGTAGAAAGGCGGGACTGCGAGCGGCCGAGGGGTTTTCGAAAAGGCAAGTCGCTGGAAAACAGCCATAATTCAGGGGACTCGGTCCTCCGAGCTTCCGCTTCCGAGTAGCTGGCGCGGAACACTGGTCGAGAGAACTCTGAGGGTGACTACGGCCGAGGGGTTTTCGAAAAGGCAAGTCGCTGGAAAACAGCCATAATTCAGGGGACTCGGTCCTCCGAGCTTCCGCTTCCGAGTAGCTGGCGCGGAACACTGGTCGAGAGAACTCTGAGGGTGACTTACCCTCTCTGTCTCCGCGGAATTCCCGACCTCGTGCAACGTCGACCTTGCTCTTTGCCACGCCGATTATTAAACGTCGTCGTACTTTACGATCCATCGAGCGTTCGCGCGAAATTGCTGTTTATTCCGAAACCGGACCGGAGAACACGTAGTTGTAAATTGAAATGCAAATCGAGCGGCCGAGGGAGCGAGGCTGAAGCTGCCTTGTGAAGCCGGAGACGCGAGAAAGGAGAGACGATGATCACGTCTCATTACGATGTTACACGTACGAAAATTGTTCTCATTCTGTTTAGAATGATTGTCCCTATCTGCTCTAGTACTCTAACATTCAAATAAGTTCCACAGAGGAACTTGTAAAGTAGTTAATTCGCTTACACCGTCTGATCGATTCAAATTTCTTTATTTCAAATCGAAGAAACTAGCGAAAGAAGATTCCTGACTGCGTTGACGTTTATATAAAATTTGTTTGTCAAATGGCCTGGCGACACATATAAATATTGTTTGCCTATCGGGATCACAAGGGGAACGCTTCGACGAGAATTTAATCTTCCACGTAATAAATTAATCGATGCATAATAGGGTGCGAGATTACCGATCACGCGTTACTGATCCCGGATGCTCTACTAAACGGATGACGCGTAGTTCGTGTCCCTTCTAGCTAGTTATTTATACGCCAGCCTGCTAGTTAATAACCTTTTATAACCCAAATTTTTTTTATATCTTTCTCTCACTGGCGAACGGGATCACGCCGTGTTTATAATTGAAATTAATTATCTCGCTCGTCGCCCAGTACGGAGTAATTAAAAGTTCGCATTCGAACGGAAATAAAAAGCGCCGGATGGAGATCCGCGGGAGGAGGGGGGGGAGGTTGATTGCCAAGTTCAGATCGAGTTAATTCGAAAAGAAATTCAATAACATCTCGAGCGTAAACTCGCCGACTCGAGCGCAACGCAAATGGAAACGTTAAACGGTGTCCAATAACCGTATAACCGTTCTTGAATACGCTTAAACTTCAGGTGCAATTGCAGTCTTGTGTGCAGGAAACTGCGTGTAAATTAGCCGATGGTAACGCGAGCGGACGAGCTATGACGACGACATAGCGGTTTTGAACGTGGCTTGTATTAAGAAGCTAAGAAACAATTCGTCTTCTCGTTACACGTCTTTTTATCGTTTCTAACGTATCTGTATCTCTTAGATTAGCTTTTGGTAGATCAGGCAATATTTGAGGTTTATTCTAGTTAATAAAATTGTTTTAACACAAATATAATGTTCATCCTAGATTCTAATACGATGATACTCGTATTACAATTTATACAGATTGGGACGACTAGATACGCGTACGCGTATATATATATATTTTACACACACGCGAGATAGGTAGAGCTGCACTTTATACATTGGGGCTTAGCGAGAACGGGATTCAGGTCAAACTTTGACGCTAGCGTTGCATACTTTCGCGGTGATTCGAATTTATCACGCGTCGAGGTGATTGCAGGAACCAAGGGAGTTGGAAGTTGAAGTTGGAGCGCCGGGGTTCAAACTTTAGACAGCGTAACCGCGAAATTAAAGACGTCGCGAAACTCCGAATGACACGGTTCCGTAACTAGACGTTAGCTGGCCAAAAGTATTCAAACGCTCACACTCGAGTGAAGTGAACTCTTCAGATTTAGGGTGAAAGTGACACAGCTTAAAAAAAAAAAAAAAAAAAAAATAAAAAAATTTTAAAATAAAAAAAAAACCTTCCCTTAAAATTATATAATTAAATAACAATTTATTCCTCTCCAAAAAAAATAAAAAAAATTTTTAAAAAANAATGTGTGTAGCAAAATGTATCGTAATTTTTAAAGTTGCGACTGTGGATTGAGAACTGGCTGGATTATTCGACGATTGATCGGAGGATGCGTTTCCTTTCTGACATCGCCGATAATTCAGAACGCGTGAGCGACGTGCCCCTCGGGGAAATGGATGCGAGCGACGCGACGCCAGCCCGACGAATGAAACGCGTCAGAGTAGCAGAGACTGGAAACAATAGCGAGAACTAATTCCGCGGTCCGTCGACTCGAGTAACTTCTATCGCGGTTGCATTTATACTCGGGGCGACCCGCGGGCGAGCGGTAGGTTACCGGTAAACTAGAAACATCGGCTACGAAATTCATAGGGTGGAAATGAATTTCTCAGTTTCGATGTGAATAAACCGCCGGTGCCTTTGTCAGCGTGCACGGTTTATCGTTCGTTTTGAATATCGCTTGCCACCGATCACGGAAAGATACGATTTCCTATAGCGCTTATTTAACCTCTAACAAAGCTTTTGTTTCCTATCACAGCAGGTTAATTAACACGTTGGCTATATATACTTCGAAATAAAACGTTTCAAATTTCCCCGGAAAGATGAGACTTACTTCAGATTAATTAACGCTTCCTACTTTAGAGATTATCTGTTATACTTGTAGTAAATATCCTAGAATAATTAGGACAAAATAAATGTCATCGATAAAATCAATTTTGGTAATATACATAACTAGACGGTTTCGTTGCACTTTTATTATTATATATTCCTACAATGTTTCATACTTTTAACATCCAGCATCTGTCGCAGATAATAGAACTGGTGTTATACACAATTACTATTAATACATCAACACTTTACAGATTCTTTTTAAAAAGCTATCGAATAGAGATGTGCAAATATCCTAGCCCTCCTCGGAAAATGTAAATATATATATGAACATCTACCTAATTATCAGTAGATAATCCTTCACAGATGTTTCCTTGCAATCTCGAAACAGAATATTTAGCTTAAATAAATTCAAAAATAATCACGAACAATAATAATAAATATTCAGTCAACGACTGTGCGCGGTACTATTATTTTCTGAAATTGATATAAATCTTTCTATTTCTAAATTCGGAGTACACATCTCCCTGAACGTGTAGTAGATCACGAGAGCCGTTTAAGACCTTTTTTTGTCTTATTTGTCGCTTTGTCTTTCCACTCGTCGTCTCGTGTAGATGACCGAAGTGAAGTATCTGATGATGCATCGAGCTGGTAATTGCAGGGTGCATCGAGCGAACGGTGCAGCGTCTGATCATGTTGCACCGTTGAAACGGCAGCGAAGGGTCGAGGTGAGATTGCGAGGCAGGCAAGACGAACCTCGCTAATGACACGATCATTCGTCAAACGATCAACTCTGTTCCACCCTTGTTGCGTTTCGCACTGCAAGCAAATTCCGTTGATTAATACTTCGCCGCGTGTTTCTTTCTGTTTCTTTCCCCCTTCCCCTTTTTTTCTCCCTCTCTTTCCTTTTTTTTTTTACGAGACGTGGCAATAAACGGTGTTCCTTTTCGCCGGCGTAAAAACCGTACACGCGCGGCTTAATGAAAAGAAACCCACCGGTGGGAGGAAGTTAACGAAGCGCCTGGTGGTTTTCTGGGGTTTTAGGTGACGATGGAGGATAACAAAAATCGCAGGTACCAAGATAACGGCTGCTCGTTCGTCGTGGAAGTGCAGCCAAGCTATCAAAACGAGGAAGCTGAAGCTAACAAAGGATCCACCGATGACGTGACTGCCGGGGTTACTGATCAGCAGGCTCTCGTTCACAGGGAAGAAATTCCGGAGGATAGAGCACCAGGTTTGTTGCTGTTTCTGATGGAACAACATCACTTGTCGCGCGTGATGGAAAATTCTATGGAAGTTCTATGGAAAAAGCATTATATTTGTATCTATTGTAATAGTTCAAAATAGTTTAATTAGTTAGATTAAATTTCGTGTCACTTTATACGACTATAAAAACTTAATACTATCAAGGTGAAATGATTGTAAGTTTTTTACGCATTTAACCCGCCATCGGGAATCAATGACGCGTTAACGCAATATTTCATCTCTTCGATCAATTTATTTTAATAGTTTCATTCAATTTGCGTTATCGAGTTGTATTTTTTTTTTCTTTTTTAATANATGAAGAATATCTGTCTGTATTTTTTTAATAAGCGGACCTGTGTGATCCAGGTTTCGAGAACACGAGACTATTCGGTAGCACGAACACGGGGCTGTCGCAGTCGGATCTCTCGATCTCCAGCCAGGGTTCGGTTAATCCCAGCTATCGTTATGGAAATCAAGTGGAATACGATGCGGGCCATCTGGGTTACCCGATGTACGGCGGTAGCTACGAATCCGACACGTTATCGCGCAAACTCGAGGGTGGCTCGAAATGGGTGGAATTCGACAAATCACCAGACACCGAGAAAACCTTGCTGAATGTGTCAAAAACGTCAAGCATGGAGAAAGACGCCGAGGAAAGTGTAAGTGAATAGGTTAACTATCCGTATTAGTGTCCCTATTTCTCTCTACTTTGATACTGGGACCAAGAACTGTACAAAAGAACTTGTGAAAAGAATAAGCATGTTTCTCAACGAAGCTTAAAATTACATAAATTACAAAACTACCTCGGAATTCTAATAAATTATATAGGACTTGTAAAATAAGTTATAAAGGACTTGTAAAGATGAGAACAAATATTTTTCTAGCGAAGTTTAATAAGTTTTTTTTTTTTTATTAACGTGGCTTCATAATTCAGGAATTAAAGTAAATTGTATAAAAGAATATCTTCTAGGAGAAATTCTAATAACATTACAACGTAAATTACGCAAAAAAACTTCTTTGAAAGAAATTTCAATATTGAAGTAATAAATTGTGCAAAGAAAAAAACTTGTGTGAAAATAAAGAAAAGATATGTTTCTTTTTCAAAGGAACACACTAATACGGGCAGAGTCATTTTTTAACATTTAATCAAGAACGTCGAGAAAGAGATCATGATAGAAAATCGTGTTTCTCCGTTTCCAGCCGTCGATGATGAGCAAACAGAACAATCTGGACGTGTCCCAGGGTTCTGGAGGATCCATGGATCAGCAGGACTCGACAGACGCCAGCATCTCTACCGACACGGTTCGCTCGAATCCTAATCTTCAAGTGAACGGAGCCACGCCGAACAAGCTCGAGATTATGGAGCAGAAGGCGCTCAGCTACGACTTCGGGAAATCGGAGAGCAACAAGCCGGTGATAACCGGGGCGTTGTTGAAGGACGACGTGCAAGAGGACACGTTTCAGGAACAGCAACGGAAGCTGGGCAATGGCACTTTGACGCCGGAGCACAAGGAGGACAGACCGAAGAATCAGAAGCCGGAGAGTTGCACGTTTGTGCCGAGCCACAAACGGAGCGGAAGCATCCCGCCGCGATTGATCGAGGAAACGCTGGATCTGGATCTGGAACCAAAGAAATCGTTGGACATCTACAGTCAGATTAAAACCAGCACTAAAAGCATACTTCCAGCATTGAGCCCGAAGTTCGAGCTCCTTCAGAACGAAGTTAGTCCGATCGAGGAGAAGGAGAGTTAATGGGGATGGTTGGTTGCACTCAATGGCGTCTCAATAGTAAACCAAAGTTGTCAACGGGCATCATCGAAGGGACATCGAACGAGCATCGACGAGACCGAGCTTTTCTCGAGGACACCGTGGACACCAAGCATCGATTTCACATTCACGTTCGTCCACGTTGTAACGATTTTCTACGAGAATTCGAAAAAGTGTTCGCACAGAGCCAAATCAAAACGAGCGATGGCCACGGGTGGCGGCGAATCTGATCCACTGCGTCAGACGACGCGCTTCCTCCACCCTCGTGGAGAACACGATTTTTATTTAACGAAAAAAATCTCCAAACTCTCATTGTAGATATCTCATCAACGCCGAAACTCACTGACGACGTCAGTGGAGATTTTATCCGAGGTTTTCTGAAAAGAGAAAAGGGGGTACCAGAATACCGAGTCGCGCCAGGTATTCCCAGATCGTTGCGTCGCTCGAAGAACTCTCGGCAGCGTAAAGAAAAAAGAAAAAAGAAAAAAGAAAAAAAAAAGAAAAAAAGAAAAAAAACAGAGGATCGACCAGAGAAAGAGCGATAAAAAGACGCGACGCGCGAGTGTTTGCCTACGACAAAATCATCGAGGGAGAAAATCACGGCGATGGATCGATGCGAGTGGAGACACTGGTGGAAGTTGATAAAGTGACCAGAGCAAATTGGTCGTATCCAGGGGAAACGGTGTTTCATAGGTTGCTGCCGGCAGAGACGCTTGGAATTGACAATGTATCCTAATGACTCTCTGCCAGTTTCTCCCTTAACTCATCGCCCACCCGATGTCCCTCTCTCTCTCTCTCTCTTTCTCTTTCTCTTTCTCCCCCAGTCCTCCTCTCTCTCTCTCTCACTCTGTCTCCCTTGCATGTTTCCCTCCTTCGATCATTCGTCCCTGTTCCATCGATGTTCGTGCTCTCGCGCTCCACGAAACCTGCGCCCGTTAAATTTACCAAAGCGAGGATCTACGAACCGCGGAGAACAATCGTCGACTAACGAACTCGACGCGCCGTTGCGGATTCCGCGTCCGTGGCTCTGTGTGCGCAACGACCGCAACCGCATCGGGGAATAGAGCACCGCAGTTGCCCGCGACGCGCACTCCAAACGATCGTCCGCTCGTCGCGTTACGCGGTCGCGAAACGCGCGGTGCTGGTTGTTGGGTTTGTCTTTCCAAGAGGGGTTCTTTTGTAGCATGGGATGAGAGGGGGCAAAGCGTGTAGAGTGTTGGAAAGGGGGTAATCGTGTTTAGAGAGTTTGCAGGGAAATTGCAGGACTGTGCAGCCGAACGCACTTGAGACATTCGAATAATTCGGATGTTCG
Organism: Lepidotrigona ventralis hoosana; assembly: GCA_002806875.1. Classification (NCBI taxonomy): domain Eukaryota; kingdom Metazoa; phylum Arthropoda; class Insecta; order Hymenoptera; family Apidae; genus Lepidotrigona; species Lepidotrigona ventralis. The sequence continues at coordinate 35,878 of NIPQ01092719.1, forward strand.
AATGTTCGCATACTTATTCGAGTATTTCGATTTGGAATATTCCGACAAAATATTCCAAATTTCTAGGATATACTTGAATATATCGGCGTGTAGAAATCTCGAATAATTTAGATGATTAGATGTCTCGGATATTTCAGTATTGAAAATGTCATTGTAATATTCTAAATTCCGTGGACATCCGAGTGTTTGTAGAATACCTCGAGAGTCCCAGTTTCGGTATTTTTATTTGCTGGGTAATTGTCAGAAAACCGTCCTGGGTGGCAGTGATTTAGCAAATGCGCGTTAGTTCCTCCTGTTTCCTTGTCCGACCACGCACGGCCGTCTCCCCTTTGGAACATCGCCGCGCGATTTCCAGAGACGAAGAGAGAAATTCTGAAAGTTTGCTTGCCGATTCGACTTGGAGAGAATCTTCGAGCGGATTCGAATGATATTCGAACGCTCGCACGTGAGAAGAAGAGGACCGTATCGTGAGACAGGATACGTATCGACGAATTTTGTAAATGATTCCAAGAATCATAGCGACCGGGTTCCGTTCGGCTAAAACCAGTTTTACAAACGAACCACATTTGCTAAGAATTTTCTATTGTCCGTGAACATAAGTACGAAGAATAGCAGATAATTAAGCATCGTAAATGGAACGTTATTAAGTGTCCAGAATGATAGAGTTTAAGGCTTCGAGCGTCGTCCACGATTTTCGATCGAGTAACCTGTCTATGCGAATTCTCTATTGGCATTTTTAACTTCGTTTCGTTTTTCGTTCCACCTTGTCGTTGAAATTCTAGGAGCGCGATTGATTTGTCTCTGCCTCGAAATAATTTGCGAGTCTTCGTTGTCAGCTATTTGCAGAATTATTATAAATAAAATTTTTTTTATTAGCTTCGAAACAGATTCAGATGATCGATAAGTCAGACTACCTAGGTTATTGATATAAATGGACGTAAAAATGGAAAGTACTTGAAACTAATCTACCAAGGACCAAGCAACAAATACTTCAATTTCTCTGAATTTTACAACACTGTAGGATTCCTTTGACAAACTTTGCAATGCAACGTTAAACCACAATAAAAACGTTGACGGGGAATTTCTGGACGCTGAGGATCATTTCGAATCTCGAAGACAACGCTCGTTTTAGTAGATCACGTACACCAAAAGCAGCTCGATTTAAGATTTCACTTGGAAATTAATCAGAACCAGTAAATCGATCCTAGGTATAGCTGTATCCATAAAATAAACAAAAAAAAACAAAAAAAAAGTAAAAAAACATGAAACCACACTCACGTTATAACCGCGACTCGAGAAAGTCGAACAGAGGCTTAAGATTAACGTCACGTGGATTCTAGTGCCAAAATAGTTCCTTAAGGTTTCTCGACGATGAACGACGTATGCCGTACGACTATACTCGACGATCTTATTATTACTTGTACCGTTTCGAGCAGATGCTGCGTTACCAATATTTCAGATTTTATACGCTTCCGTTGACGTAGTGCGAACGTTGTTGTTGATATGGTGCTATATTGCGTATGGATCTACGGTGACGAGGGTGTACGTGGCTGTCCGATTGCCAGTTCGATCGTTTCGGCTGCATCCACGTCCTCGTTTCTTCGTTCGTCGCGCCTCATTGGCACTTCCGGTGAGAATCAACGCCCTCCTAACTGTACTACAAAAGTGAGAATTTTCGTCATCTTCCAGGAGTACCGTTTAATCCTCGCACATGGATCCATCCGTATCCATCGAATTCGCAATTCGAATACTGGATCCGTTCGAATCCGTAATGTGTTGAAATTATATTGAATATAATTTGATGAAATACTTATTAAATATTTTTGTCCTTCCGTCAATGGATTATTACTTTATGTTATTGAAAATCAACCTGTTAAATATTTTTGTTCCTTCTTCTACGGGATACTTTTATTCTTCTATCAGTGGATTCTGCTCTTCCACATAATCTTTTACATCTTTTCTATTATTACGTAATCAACAGAGAAAGACAAATATAATTGTAGTGAAATACTTGTTGGTCTTCATTCATAAAGTACTGTACATGTTTCGTGAATTCTGAAAAAGTGCAGTAAAGTATTTATTACAATGATCTTCGTCTTGTTGCAATTCTCATATCAATGGATACNAAAAAAAAAAAAAAAAAAAAAAAAAAAACTCGACCAATTGCGACAGCATCGATACAATTATACGATAATTGATACAATCGATCGCGAATTCGTGTTTCTCTTGCATGTGATTTAAAAAAAAAAAAAAATGAAGAAAGTCATAAATTGAGGTATTACAGACCCTGGAAATGACAGAACTCTGCATCTCTACACAGTTGAAACGATTATCGAGCTCGAGCCGATAAATTTGCGATTACCACGAGTAACACCGTCATTGAAAACGTATTCACTGGTCCACGTAAGATAATAGAGTGTAGCCCGTATCTAGCGATTAAGTATACCATAAACATTAAGAATTTATTCATACTCACAGAGACACATGATCCCCTTCGAGACAGAATCGATTATTCGTTTTTTCGACTCATACGTAACTTCTTATAAAGCCTGGAGTCTGTCACTTGCTTTTACAAGGCTAAACAAAGCATAAAAGTCTCTAGTTTCCAGGTTTAGTGGTTCTCGTGTGGCTGTTACTAGATGGTATTAGAGGTCTAACTCTGTGGACAAGCATAAATTTTATATAAGACCTGAATGTCTCGCGTATTTCTAGAAATATTCGCAAGCCGCAAAAGTAGATGGATCGATCGACTAATTGGGTCGTCCTCGCGCCGATTTTCAGACACTCTGAAGACCTTGTCCATCAAAAAATACTCGCCTCGTAAGAGGAATCTCGAACGAAGACGTAGAAGCTTGGAGTCCGCTTTGGAGATGGACGCGGGATCGAGTGAGGGTAAAAACACAGCGAGCAAATTTAGATCGCGGTATGATTGACTGTTCAGTGAGAAAAATGGATAAAATGAGTAAAATGAATTCGACGTCACACGGTGGGACAGTTTATGATTAACTAGGGGTTTAGCTAATTTTAAAAAATTTTCTCAGTAGTATTGAGCAAATAAAAAAACGAATGCTACCATCTATAGAAAGATAGATGATCGATCAGCTTAGGGTTTAGTTGATTAGACAGTCAATTATTTTCTTTCGTGTTATATCGCTTTTAAATTTTTAAGAGATTTAATTCTTACTCGTTTACGTCTCAAGTTTTCACTGTGTTGAAATATGAAGTCAGTTCAGTTTCATAGGAAACTTCTTCAACGAGATTGAAATTAGAAAATTGTAGATACGTATAATTCCAACAAATTCTACAAATCTATAATTTTAGCCGGTAGAAGTCTGATTTCATCCGATGGCCAATTGAATATTAAGCTGTGCCTCGATTTAAGATTGCTTGCTGTACATCCACCCGAACGCAACTTTCCAAGAAGCAAAAAGGGAAGAAAGCCATTCTCCGTTCTTTGACGTAACGCTCTGCTATTCTAGCATCGCGCGCATCATCAGTATAAGGACGCCTTAGAGATAATTACATGTAGAGACTCGTTGAAGTAAGACTTAATTAACGATTAAGCGAGACGCGGATCTATCGGGATCCCGGCACACAACCGTTCCATATGATCAATTAAAATTCGAATCGTAGTGATTAAGCGAATGGTGACAGGCAGCAGCAGTTAACTGAAGGAAAAAGAGAAGCAAAAAAAAAAAAGGAAGAAAACTTGGGCTTGGATGAGATTGAGCTTTCGATTCGTGGATTTTTAATTCGTTTGTCGTTCGCATGAGTTCCCAGTACCGCACCAATCTTCGTTTAGTCCTCTTGTTCCCTCCTTGAAGGAGGGGGGATGGAATGAAACAAAAGTCCGAAAGTAACATTTGTCCATCGTGCTGCATACTCGTACGCTAAAGGCACGTGTGTAAGTGTTTCCGAACGAAGTGTGTGAACATTCATTTTCGCTAAAGTACCACGTTGTATATGTCAATTTATTTTGCAAAATAAACCATTGGACACGAAACCTGAGTCATTGCGAGTTTCCATCGCACATTGTCCGTTGATCGTTCATTATATATATATATATTTCTGTCGTTTGTTTCTATAAATTTTATCGAAGTCGGTTAACTCTGGAATGGTATCTGAAACAATACGTATGAATGATCAAAGTTTGAGATATTCAATTCTTTTTCTTTTTCCACTTTATATTCCTTGTGAAACTGAAAGTAAGGTCTTGCTTGGCATGGTCAAAATCCTACACGGTTATAGTTTCTAGATTGTAGCTTTTATCATGTTGCAAGAGTTTGAAATATTTTATTTCATCTTTTACATTCTCCTTGTGACGGGGATTATTAATAAAATAAAATAAAATTAAATTTAAATTTAAAATTTGTTCTCGTTAACGAACGAACCTTTTCATCTTTAATTTCGACAATAGTGATTAGCTGCAGAAGATAACACCACGTCGGTAACCAACGACCAGTTAAAATCGATCGTAGCGGGTGTACACCCCCAAGGAACAGAATAGACCATCGACCAACCAAGTAGCAGCTCTACAATCGAGGGTTGAACTGTTTTACTCTCTGCACACCCCCCAATGGTACGCGCCACCTAGTGATAAAAATGCTCAGGAGATTTGAATCGCGCTGCTCGATTGATAAATCCGTTTTCCAAAGGGATGGAACGGATCGCCATCGTTTCCATTTGGAACGGCCGGAGGCTTGGGAAAACGGAAGCCGCGAGGCTGGCGGCGCCAACCGGCAGATCCAGCGAAACGCGAAATATCACTGAATTATACATGCGCGTTTTTAATTCGGTAATCAATAGTAAAAACCGCTAATATATCCCCACCATTTTTCCGCTATTTAGAATTCACCAATGCCCATCTGCCGACAACCCTTTCCGATCGCGTGTGGGAGGAGCCGCCAAATACTGGTTCTCTATTCTCGCGGTCGATCGTGGGGATTTCGAAGGTTCGCCTCGTTCCTTTTTTTTTTTCTTTTTCTTTTTTTTTCTTCTCTTCGCTTCTCTCCTCCCTCTCCCCTTCCCTGCCCCTACCTCTTTTAATGCGTCAAACGAGATAACGAACGAAACGAGGATACGAGAGACGAAAGACCCGCGTATCGTGGCAAAATATAAACGCTCGATAGAGAACATGGTGTATTAATAAAGAGTGGATGAATCGGTGGTAAGCTAAATGGGCGAGTTTTCGCGACTTGTTTTGGCGACAAACGCGACGCGTATGAAAATTCGAGAGGAGAGGCGATTCGATGGTTTGGAAGGGTGAAAAAGTGTGACAAGTCGAAGGGATAGAGATGAGGATGACGCCATTTATTTGATGGTAAGGAGATTGGTAGGCGAGTTACCGCGTTGGTGAAAGACACGAGGAACGTTTGAAAAACGTGTAAAAGTTCGAAAGGGCAGAAATTCGGAAAATTGGAATATAACGAATTCGAGATAAATAAATGAAACTGATAAACTAAACGAGCAACGTTGTTTTCGACATAATGAAAACTCTGATATTAGAGCTAGAATTCTAAAGTTCGAGAGGAGACAAAGAAGTTCTAAAATTCGAAGGGACAAAGATGACGTACCGACACTTGTTCGACAATTTTTCCAAAGTGAGGCCAATTACCTCGTGAAAGACACGAAATAAGCGAGTGGCTGGTAGGCAGAGGCACGCACAAGCATACGCGCGCGCGACCATAATTACTGTTTATTAAAGACGATTGCAAAAACGGGACAGGTGCTCGAAGCAAAAAGAGAGAGAAGGAGAGAGAGAGAGAGAGAGAGAGAGAGAGAAGAAAGGCAGTGGTTAAACTCTCGAAAGTCTATGGCCGTATCTACAAGAGTTCTCTGACGCACGGTTGGTTTTGTTGTAACCAGGACCAGGGCCCTCGCGCTAATTTCCTTACCCCTTTGCAATTTCATTCTCGCTGAAGGTGGCATTTCTTATACGTGCACGTCAGGGATTTTTGAACTAGACGAAGCGCGTTCCTGTGATCTTCAAATATTCGTAATAATACGCATATATTAGGATTTCCTTCGACTACAATCAAACATCTCTACTTCTTGTTCTTTTCTATCTTCCATTCGAATATTTCCTATCTTTTCATTCATATCGCATTGCAACTGAACCTGAAATGAAGAATACTATACCGAGCAACACAATTGACAATTAAATAATTTTTAGACGGGATCCAACGGGAAAGTTACAGACGGACGATTTTCTGACTTGACGATGTATATTTAAAAATCATGTACAGGAAAACATGGACGATTGATCGATGACCTTCTCCTCTTGCAAGTAAATGAAATTTCGATCGTAGAGGATCGATTGTGGCTATTCGTTCCAACTGAGAATCCGACAACTAATTACTTACACAAATCGTTCGATGTTCGAACGATTTCCTGTTCACGATCTCGAAATATTGCATTAAAAGAAAAAAAGAGAAGAAGAAAATGAATGTGCTCCTTCATTATATTTAACGTGAGAAGAAGATTGAATATATTACGATGTTACATGCATTGTTACATTTATTTCGGGGTGAAAAAGAATTCCTTCGAGAATAGTCAAGTCGACGTCAGCTTTTACATATTATTTAAATACATTGCATGCACGCTGGAATGAAAACGCTGGCAAACATCGGGAACGGAGGAAAAACAGCGGGACAGAGAATGCCCGGTGTGTGGAAAAATCGGCCCGCTGCTAGCGAGCAACGACTCCGGCGGCGGTGGCGGTGGCGGTGGCTGCTGGGTCCGGCCGACGAACTCGCCACGAACTTTCACACCGACGTCCCACCATCGGCCGAGGCAAACGCAGGGCCGCGAATCGAGCGAAACGGGACTGCCCACCGACGCACGGCAGCCGCGCTCTTGGCCAATTATTTTTACCCGTGGAATCGAATTATCGGGCGCGGCGATTAACGCGGATTTAATCGCACCACTCGTGTCGTCCTTTCGGCCGGCCGGAAGCCGGACAGAGGACGGAGGGTGTTCACCCGGCGGGGTGGTCCGATCGGCGAACGGAACGAAGACGACGAAGGAAACTGGCGCGAGATAGAAAATAGAAGGAAAAACGGGCTGGCCCGTAGGGCGGGCGACGCGTTCATATCTATACGCAGGCAGCGTGGATGACAAGAGAGCCAGGGCTAAACAGAGGAGAGAGAGGTTAAGGGTGAGCGGGACACACACACACACACACACACACACATAGCGAGCGAGTGGCGTAGAGAGAGAATAGAGAAGAGGAGAGGAGAAGAGAGAGGACGCAAAGAGCAGCGCGCGGGCAGAGGTGGGCCACAGAGAGAACGTCGAGGCAGAAAGAAAGAAAGAGAAAGAAGAGAGGAGCGCGGGGCGACGGAGGGCAGAGAAGGGTGCGCTTGAGCGTCGGTACAGATACGGCATTATGAAAACACGAATGTACTTTTAAATCAATACCACCATCGCATTGTAGGGAGTGCACGCTCTGGTGGGGGCGGCACGCTCGCATCCCGGAATACAGACGAAGAGAGGCGAAGGGAGAGAGAGAGAGAGAGAGAGAGAGAGAGAAACGAAGGAGCAAGAGGGAAACAGGAAGGTCGGTGGCGCTGTCGCGGAAATCGGCAGAGGGGCGAGAGGACGGCCGTGATAAAAGGATAGGCAGCAGCGATATTCGAACGAGAGGAAGGTGCGGCGGAAGGTGGCCGCGAGGGGTTGGCCGGAGAGAAGAACGATTCAGCCGGGTGAAAAGTACCACGAAGAGGAGCACCGGTTACCGCGCTTCTGCTGCTGCTCACTGCTTTCGTAACGAGAAAGACGGCGTGCGTTGCACTTGCCGTGAGAATGGCTTTTGACGAGCACGCGCGTGATATCCGTTCTCGTCGACGCTTTTGCCAGCGTCGTCGTCGTCGCTTGCCGCGGGACGGTTCGTCGTTAATCGTCGCGTTTGTCCACGAACCGACACCAGGCGTGACACGCACGCGAGGCCGCGTTCGCCTCCTCGTCATTCTCGGTGAAACAGCGACAGCGCGTGTAACGGTTTGCCCAGAAGCGATAACAAGCGGACACGAGTCTCTCATCGAGTTTCAGGATCGCGCGTTGCCTTCGTTGCGTTCGTTCGTTTCTCATCGATCGGCTTTTCCTCGGTTGAAACCGAACGGAATTGGGACGACACGCGGCAAAACTCGCGAAATCGATTTAATTCGGTCAGCTGGATTTTGATCGATGCGCGACAGAGAAAGTATCGGGGGGATTATTAAAAAATAGACGGGGCGAAAAATGGGGAATAAAAAACAGAGCGACGGGGAAAAAAAGAGAGCAAGAGAGAGAGAGAGAGAGAGGGAGGGAGTAAAAAAAGAGAGAGGAGAGAAAAAAAAGCAGCGAGCGACGAAGGTTGCTTCCCACGCGCGGTGCACAGTGGTGCACGGGCAAACGCGAACAAATTGGCAGAGAGGAATATTTATTTTCAATAATATCGATGTCGCGATTCTCGATGTACATTTCGTAACCGTTTTAATACATCAGCGACCGGCCAATTTATACGCGACACGAAATTAGAGTTTACGTTAATTATTTTAATTGGTTTTGCTAATTAAGCACGACCATTACGTAGAACCGGACAATGGTCACAAAACGGACATATTATTTGCTAAACACATTATCGTTGTCGATTGGCACGCCGGGGTGATGAGTTCAGTCAGCTGGTAGTCGTTCGGCCATCGATCTCTCGTATCTGGATAATTACGCTGATTAGAAACTTCCTTACTTCCGTCATTGCAGTCGTTGACTTCCTGACGTTCATCGAAAACCGACGTACATCGAGATCGACGAAACTCGTCTGTAACGAATTCAAAATCGATGATTCGCACTCAACTTTTAACCGGTGTCGTTCAACGTCCGAAATCATCACGGACGATTCAAAATTTTAATTTGTTTCTATCTTTGGAATCGTTTTAATTAACGCTAGAACTGTCAAAGCGATAGAAATCCTTTGGTAATTTTTCATGGAGATTTTATGAACCTATGGCGGTGCATTTCGCACTCATTTGAATAATTTTTCGTGAAATGTACAGGCAGAAGATTCTGTGTCCTTTATTGCATCAGAAATGTTCTTCTTCCCGTTCCTCGCATTTTTATTTTTCTGAATAAAAGTTTCACAATGTTAATAATGTCGTCGATAATTCTAACGTTAATTTAATTTCAACACTCCATCGTATATGTAGGCGCAAAGTAGAATTAAATTTTTGTAATCCAACGTAAATTAATATAATTATAAAGATTGAAAGTTGAATCTATATCTCGTAGATTGATACGACATTCGATCGAAATCTTTTCATTTTAGAGGAGAAGATATCAAAAGTGAAAAATACTGTAAGGTCGATAGCCATTGGAAACCGTAATAATTTAGAATCAGATTACTCTCTTCAAGAATCTTTTATTTCAATCAAATTCTGTTATTAATTTCTACCACGGCGAATATAAAGTACTATAGTCATCTACGATTCAACTAACATTAAAACTGAACAAACAATCGTAAAACTTGCATCAGGAAAGTTGGACTGCAACAATTAAGAAATAATGAGCATAATTCGTATGAAAAAATCATTGAAATCTGTTGTATGAAATTTCTATGGGAATTTCCACTACGTGGCATTAAATATACGCCTCGTAGATCAACGCCGACACCTGACGCAAAATCGAACGATCGTTTCCCATCGAGGCCACCCCTTGGTCCATCCCTTTGTTTACAAACAGGACACACAAGGTCGCCGATCTTGAGGGAACGGAATAACTGTCGTTCAGCCAGCTGTCCTCTCCACCCCTCGACCAAATTCCTTCGCTCTGGGTTCTGGGGGTTGAAGGGTGCAACGAGCCGCAGACCGTGTTCGCCGG
>NIPQ01092720.1:0-11766 GCA_002806875.1 Lepidotrigona ventralis hoosana
GAAAACGACGCGAGATGGCAATACCGTATGAACGTTTGTTCCGCTGATGGCGAAATACGAGCACAACAACAAACTGACATGAACTCTGCGAGCAAGGTAAGTGAAAAGACAGCCGTTGTCGCCGATTTTAGGCAGTTTCCCGCCATATAATACTTAACGGTCATTCTCCCCCACCGCTCGTCTTCCTTTTTCTACGTGAGTCACGTGCTTTTACCCTTCAATATTCTAGAAATGGAGACTGTAAGCGGGCACAAGGTTAGGTTATGATAGCCTTTAATATTTTTTTCTTTTTTTTTTTTGCCAAGTTGGTGTAAGTTGTGTTTGTATGATAGTTCGATAAAAATTCGTGGGAAAAAACTTACGTCAGTACCAGTCGCATGTTTGAAAGATTAAATAGTATTTAAAAAATTAATTGTTTTTTAGGTTGGTGAAATTTTCACCGCAGCCGGAGCAGCGTTTAACAAGCTGGGAGAATTAACAATGCAATTGCACCCTACAACGGATTCACCAGCAGGGTAATTAAGTAAAAAATTATATACACATAATCGTTTTTCTGTCATAAATAATAGTGGCGCTAACGCTTTCGCTTTAGTTTCGTGACAATTGTATATGTGCATTACGCGGGAGAATGTCACGTGGTGTGGTGTATTAACCAATGAAAAACATCGTTCAAAACTATAAAAAAACTAAAAAAATTTTGAATTCATCATTTTGTCGCGATTAACAAGTAATAAAGATATCATCTTTTTTTTTAACTTAAATATTACTTACATTTGTATTACTTTTAATTTCATTATTAAAAAATCGTAGATGAAGATATCGTACGAAATTTTTTTTTGTCTTTTACATTCGTAAAAGTTTAGGAATCGAATAATTGTAAATACTTTCGCATCGCTATCGCTTTATTGCAAAAAAAAGATGGTTGGCTGTATTTCTACATAACTCTTTGTGTCGCTTAATCTGTAGTAAATGGACTGACGAGGAAATTGAGATGCTCCGTCACTCGGTAAAGACCTTCAGTGAAGATTTGAACAAAATAAGTGAACACATCAAGGGACGAACGGTGTAAGTGAATAAGGCTGCATCGAGCCCACGGTTGTTCCTCAATTTCTTTACGTCAGTCTCGACCTTAAAATTAATCGGTTTTCTTCAACTTTTTAGCTCTCAGATTCGGACAACACTGAAGAAGAAAGCTTTTGAAGAAGCTGGCGTCCCGATCAGACAACAAATGCTTTCTCAACAGTCGACGCAACAATCGACGGTTCAGGTATCGAAGCAGCAGACAGGAAATCAAGGATTAATAGGCAAATCGGCAGACGTAACATTGAACATGTTAAACGCCCCGGAATCGGAAGTGGATGTTGAAGGACTACCAGACGAGTGTCAAGTGAAGCTCGAGTTTGAAGGTGCAACGGAGGAAGTAGCTTCTTAACGAGCCGAGCGAGAATAATGTTTCCAAATGCGACTCTTTTTATCTCTACGTATAAGTAATAATAATATAACATACGTGACATACGTTTCATATAATATCTAGCATTAAGCAATCAATATGTATCTTAAATAAGTTATGTTTGTTAAATAGATTTTTGAAAATCATTTGCGACTGCTTTCCTCCTAGCGTTCTTACCGACTAGTCTACTAGTGGTTTTAATGGGGGCGCCACAGATCGGAAAATCGGGCGACAGAGATGCGTCAAATTGTTGGTAACAATTCCAACTGCGCTCATCGTCTATCCCAATGAATAGAGAATTTTCCGTTGATCTTTTGGTATTCGGTAGGTTTCGTGACTTACGTTAGTTCATTTATATGACGCATGTGACTGACGGATTAGCAATGACACAACTGGCAGCCTATTCAACTTGTTTAAGTTAGTTAAACGGTAGCATTCATGAGTTGATCTACTATTTTTTTTATTAATCGAGTCGTAGCTACCTTATTTTACAGAGAGATTAGCTCGTGTACGTTCGATCAATGTGTGATGGATTGGCACGAGTGAACTCGAGTGAACTTTTTTGTAATTCGAGGCACCTGTAGTCGTGCCTGGTGCTTGTAAACATTTATAATATCGCCTTGATTGCAAACGTATGTAACAATGGAAGGAGGCATATTAGAAAATACAGAGGCTACTCTCGAAAGATCCGACGATGAGATTGCCTTGCAAGGATTCTGCAGTCCTAAAAAGTCACTACACAAAGTTCTTGGCTTGACGTTGATGTGCCTGTTAGGCTTTGGTACGATCGTCATTTCTTATGTACTCTCGAAAGATCCGACGATGAGATTGCCTTGCAAGGATTCTGCAGTCCTAAAAAGTCACTACACAAAGTTCTTGGCTTGACGTTGATGTGCCTGTTAGGCTTTGGTACGATCGTCATTTCTTATGCTATTTTTTCATGATCAAGTAGCCATTGTTTATGTCTGCTACGGCATATTGTGACCTCGTTAAAAGTGTTTGAACTTGGCTATCTGAAATGACCAACTATATTCAACTTTCTTTTTTTTCTGATTAAATTCTTTCTGAAATAATTTCATTTTAAGCATGCAATAATTTATTTGTTTTTTGTTTATCGAATCTCACGATGCCCATTCGATTTTTTTTTGGTAAACATTGNTATTTTTTCATGATCAAGTAGCCATTGTTTATGTCTGCTACGGCATATTGTGACCTCGTTAAAAGTGTTTGAACTTGGCTATCTGAAATGACCAACTATATTCAACTTTCTTTTTTTTCTGATTAAATTCTTTCTGAAATAATTTCATTTTAAGCATGCAATAATTTATTTGTTTTTTGTTTATCGAATCTCACGATGCCCATTCGATTTTTTTTTGGTAAACATTGAAATTTGTACTTTGATATCTACTATCTTGCAATTCTCATGAAATGCAATTTAAAAATTCTTTTTTTCTTATCATACATTAAAAGTAAGTATATGTAATTATAAGATAACAATGAACAAAACAATCATGTTAATTTGATTAATCTACTTTTCTAATGTTGTATNAAAAAAAAAAAAAAAAAAATATATATATATATATATTTATATATATACATAAATAATATATATATATATTTACATATATACATAAATATATATATATATATTTACATATATACATAAATAATATATATATTATGTATATATATATATATATTACATATATACATAAAAAAAATATATATATATACATATATACATATGTATAAAGCAAGCTTTTCAAGAAATATAAAATCGTATTTATTTTTCTTTTTTATTGATTTACGAAAAACAACAGTTTTAGTATTAATAGTAGTATAGTAGTATTGTGTAAAAAATCTTACTAATCACAGTTTATTTTCCTTCCATAATTTATCCAACTAATAGAAAATATGCAATTGTGTAAGTTTTGCACATGACCTGACAACGAGATAAGCCATATCATCACGTTGGTATTTTGTCGACGAAATAATTTAATATTCTTGATGTTGATTGTTAGGAATATATGTGGTGAAGGTAAAGATAAAGAGCATTCTTGTGCCAACTCAGATTGTTTTAGTAACCATTTTTTAACGCCTTTTTGAATATCTTGTTAAAAGCTATCAGGTCATAGACCTCTTTAAGATGATTCACACATCACGCAACTGCATTTTCATTTAATGTATCAATTAATCAAACGAAATGCTTTTATTTACAGGTTCTTACTTTTGTTTCGACAATCCTGGTGCTTTACAAGATGATTTTAAAACTGACCTACAGATGCCAACTAGCCAATTTGTTTTATTATATTCCATTTACTCGTGGCCGAACGTGATTCTTTGTTTTATTGGCGGATTTTTATTAGATAGCGTATTTGGCATACGTCTAGGAACAATTATATATATGGGACTTACATTAATCGGTCAGATTATATTTGCAACTGGAGCTACAATTAATACTTTTTGGCTAATGATGGTTGGTCGCTTTGTTTTCGGGTATGTTTCTTTCTACAATATTTATTTGAAATATTTTATGATTTTGGTATTAATTTTAATACTTTTTACAGCATTGGTGCAGAATCATTAGCTGTTGCTCAAAATAGTTACGCTGTTCTATGGTTTAAAGGAAAGGAGTTGAACTTGGTGTTTGGTTTGCAGCTAAGTTTCGCTAGAGTAGGATCGACTGTGAACTTTTTAGTAATGGAACCAATTTATAATTATGTATCTCAGTATTACAAAGGACCAGAATGTATTGGCATAGCTCTCTTTCTTGCCGCTCTTACTTGTGTAATTTCTATGATCTGTGCATGTGTGCTGGGTATTATGGACAAACGTGCTGAGAGATTATTAAGAAGGGGGGAGGGACAAGAAACCGAAGCCGTTAGTTTAACAGATGTTAAAGATTTCAAACTAATATTTTGGTTGATTGCTCTCATTTGCATTGCTTATTATGTTGCAATATTTCCATTTGTCGCATTGGGAAAGTAAGTACGAATAACAAGCAATCTATATAGCTCTATATATTTTACACAACTACGTACTATGTTACATAATTCTTTTTCTTAGAGTATTTTTTGAACGAAAGTATGCGTTTGAACCATCAAATGCAAATACTGTTAATTCCCTTGTGTATTTCATATCGGCTATTGCATCTCCCATACTGGGTTATCTTGTTGATAAAACCGGAAAGAACGTTTCCTGGGTGTTTATTAGTATTCTTGTAACTATAGTAGCTCATGGACTACTCGCATTTACATATGTAAATCCTTATGTATGCATGATTCTTATGGGATTAGCATACTCTATGCTCGCTAGTAGTTTATGGCCATTGATAGCACTTGTTACTCCAGAATATCAGCTTGGTACTGCTTATGGAATGTAAGTAAAATTACAACACTCTCTTGAAACATCTTTGAAATGTTTGAATTGTTGATCTTACAAAATTCTTTATTTACAGTGCACAAGCTGTACAAAATTTGGGTTTGGCTGTAGTTTCAATACTAGCTGGTATAATTGTTGATCATGGTGGATATTTTATGCTTGAGATGTTTTTTTTGGGTTGGCTATGGAGTATGTTTTTCTTTACTTCATATTTTAATGATACAAATGTTTGTATAGTAATTTATAATTGATATTTTTACAGTTTCGTTGATAACAGCTGTTGCAATCTGGGTATCGGATGTAGCAACTACTGGTGGTTATCTGAACATGACACCGAATCAGAGAGAAAAATATGAACAAATTCAACGAACGCCGGAAAGTCTTGAGAGAGAAAAATTGTTAACTTCGGAATCTACTTCAGATTTATCGACTGACGATCTTTTACAGCCACAATCCGATATTAGTATTAGAAATCGTTATCTCTCTCGTATCGGAGGAATGGTAATATCTTTTAAACATAATTTGAAAATAATAAATTAACTTAAATACATGTAATTAATATAACACATTTCGAAATGTAATTAATATATAATACTTTTTTTCGTACTTTCAGGTACCGCCTAATATAAAAACACCGATTCATCGGCCATTACGATGATGCATTTTATTTAGATAAATTTAAAATACAGCATAGCTACATTCATTGAAAATCTCTGTAAAAAGAGTTGCTCACTGTGTCTTCCTTGTTACACAGCATCTGTGATAATTTCGAAATCAATATGTTTAAATTATAATTTGAATTATTTATAATTGACTTTTAATAAATCAAAAAGCATTTTTTATCAAGAAATTAATGTCTCCATGATTGACAAATTATTGACAAAAATACATATACATCATCTGCATTTATCCTATATATAATTATAAATATTAATAATAATGCGATTTTATGAAACACGACCGAGTTAATACATGTAATATATATCTGTAACATGAATCAAGAATTATTTTCTACCTCTTGTTTAAAAGAAAATCTATATAAAGGTTTTAAATTACTTGTTTAACACATGTATTATAAGTGTATCTTTATGCATGTTTAATGTACATTATGTTTAACAATGTACAGTTGAATGAAACCAAACGTCATAATTTATCTTGCATTACATTTTCTTACACCTATAAATGTTAATTTAGGATATAGCATATTATATAATTCTTTTTATAACAACGAAACGATTAACAAATAAAAAGCTTATATATTCTTATATATTTTAAAATGTTATGTTGTGATAAAATGTATTAAAAACATTTTTTATTCAAGAAATGAGTTAAGTATTTTGTTAACAAAATTATTTTATACAAGGTATTCTCAATTGTCAATCTTTGCCAATATGTTTGGCAAGTCATTTTGAATAAAAAATGTTATATATAATATTATATGGGTTGACTTGTCTTCATTTTGGAGATATGAATGAAAGCCATAAGTAACTAGACAAGTTATTTAAATTTGGATGATTGTCAAGAGTATATTTCAGTGAAAAACTTAATACTTGTTGATAAAGAAGAGTTATCATCATTAATAATTTTGCTAATATGCAGTGCAAGTACTTTTACTTGCATGTATGCTAGAGATCATTTTGAATAATTTATATAAATCAATCTGAATCAGTCACTAATAATATAATTTAAATATAAATCGCTAAATAATATAATTTGAAATAAATAATAATTATTAAAAGTAGCCTCAATATATCATTTTTTGTTCAAAATTTTTTATCCCACACATGTTGGCAAAGTTTGACGTTTGAAATTTAGAATACTCTTTAAACTACGCAAACTAGTTTCCGTAAAAAATGTGGTTAAAAAGTACGATCTCGTTTGAAGCACAAAAGAAGGAAATTATTGTTTTTTTGGCGAAATTTTGTTTAATCAGTTCACTTTCAATTTCTAATAATACGAATTTGTATTTAACATAATACGACATAAATTAAGAAGGCTACGCCATTGGTTGCGATGCTGTCAAGCATGCCTGCGTATTTGTACACAGCTGTAGTGTGCAACACGTGCGTGTTCGTGGACAGGTGTTGTCATTAGTGAGTCCGTCAGTTTTACTTTAAATTTCGGCGACATGGGAGTTCACGACAACGCAGATTCAAAGTATATTGTTATCGGTAATTCGAGCTTCTCGAAATTAGCATCGAAACGTCCTACCACCGTCGTGTTTAACGAAAGTTCAAGCAAAATCCAAAAATACGAGGATAATCAACAAAACATTCAAGCAGAAAATGTGGACAAAGGAAACGTTAATTTGCAACAACAAAGGAAGTCTTTGCCAGTCTATAAACTTCGTAAGCGGTAAGTTTTACATTATCTTCTTTTGTTTTTCTTTTTTTTTTTTTGTTACTACATTTTATTGCAAGCAACACCTCAAAAATTAACATGTGAAACAAAATGGAGAATCATCGACCATGCAAGAGTTAATAACTTGGTTTCCCAGCGTACAGATGGCAGCACGGAACTGAAACCTGCAGCGACATCTATTCAATCTTATAAAAAGTTCAGTCTTATAGAAAGTTACCATCGAAATACAATAAATTATTGGTTATCATGTTACAAACAAATTGAGAATATATATAAAAGTAGATAAGAAATTAATAAACAGTCGTCAGTCGTAATTCATCCATTAAATTCTGTATCATGTAAACGTTAAAATAAATTATAAAATTTTCCTTTGTAATACGGTAACTTTATAATTTATCGATCATCGTACATACAAACCGCGCTTATTGAAAATAGTTTGGAAAACTGTCATAATCTAATATTACTTATACAATATATTTTAGCACGAGATAATTAAAATTATATAGTATTTCTAATATTTTTAAGTATTATTAGATTTTTTACAGTATTTTTAAGATGATATAAAAATTTTTAAATTCCTTTTGTTATATCGGTGTATACAATTTTTTAGAGACTCATACAAATATTCTGAGAGAAAATTTCTTATTGTTTATTCCTTAAAATTAAATATTTAGAAAATTTTAGNTATATTTTTTTTTTTTTTTTTTTTTTTTTTACGTGGAGGAAATCTTCATAAGACACATGAGTCTTTTAACACGTTCCGTGCCAAGCCATTTTTGCCTTTTGTTGTCATTTAGGCCATTTGATATTTTGACTAAAGGTTGATATATTATCACACAATTTTTCATTATATCATCAATCGATAAGTAGTTCTCTTGTTTAGAGTAGCTATCACATCGTGTACCACTTGTGGTAATATGTGGTACGGAACGTGTTAAGGAAAGACCCCAAGGTAGTGTCGAATTTTTACCGACTGAAACCTCCACGATGGCCGTCCTACGCACGTTGGAAGAGCTCCGGGACCTTTTTATACACACAGAGCTCTCCCGTGNTTAAATTTTTTTTTTTTTTTTTTTTTTTCCCAAACAGGGACTCAAACTCTGGACCCTCAGATTCAGAGTCTGATGCTCTATCAATTGAGCTATCTCCACCTTACATTGTTCTAATAACCATAGAACATGATAAGATAGGTATAATTTCTTCTCTTCAACAACTTTCTTGTTTAATAAAAAGAAAAAAAAAAAGTCAAACGCTTTTTTTCTCGCTTCATACTCACTTCGAAATATCCCCTAATTTTTACATTTTGTCAAGTAACAAACTTTCCCTCCGATGTACATTTGTCCAGGCTGCTCGAGGAGATCCGCAGGCACAGCACGTTGATCATCATTGGCGAAACGGGAAGCGGCAAGACAACGCAGATCCCGCAACTGCTGCTTTCGTCCGGTATCGCTGGCACTTCCGGTTGCATCGGCATCACCCAGCCGCGAAGAGTGGCCGCGGTGAGCGTTGCCCGGCGAGTTGCGCTAGAGCAAGGTGTAGAAACGGGTAAATTGGTGGGCTATTGCGTGCGTTTCGAGGACGTGACGTCGTCGCAAACGAGGATCAAGTACCTGACCGATGGTATGATGGTCCGCGAGGCGATGACCGACGAGATTTTATCAGATTATTCAGTGGTGATCCTCGACGAAGCCCACGAACGATCGGTGCAGACTGACGTGCTGCTCGGCGTGGCGAGGAGGGCGCAGAATTTACGAAAGCTTAAGAACCTGCCGCCGTTGAAGTTGCTCGTAATGTCAGCCACGATGGATGTCGATAAGTTTAGCAAGTATTTCCAAGCGCCGGCACTGTACTTAGAGGGTCGCCAGCATCCGGTGAAGATTTATCACGCCGTCAAGTCGCAGGAGGATTATGCGTTCTCCGCCCTTGTCACAGCTTTCCAGATTCATCGCGACAGCCCTGCCAAGTAACTAGTCCCTCCTTTTAGTAAATCGCTTATTATTTACCACAGGCCACTGAAAACTGAGAGAAAAAACTCACAACTCGTTCTTCTTCTTTCTTTCCAGCTTTTTTTTTTTTACTAATATTTTAATTGCCATTAAAATCTCGTAAACATACAACTTTTTCTTGTTTTCTAAAACGAAGGCAAGATTGTCTCTCAAGCTTTGTTCAAATTTTTATTAGATTAGAGTAATCTCTCTTTCGAAATGGCCCAGGTAACACAGAGCAGACGATCTTCAGATCTTTCAGAATATTTTTCCATGCTTCTTTTCAGCGAGGATATCCTGGTCTTTCTAACCGGGCAAGAAGAGATCGAGGCCGCGGTTGCGAGCGCGAGGCAAGTAGCTAAACAACTGGATGGACAGGGTTATCCGCCATTGAAGGTGTTTCCATTGTATTCGGCTTTGCCGACGCATCAGCAATTGGAAGCCTTTAAGCCGTCCGCTCCCGGAATGAGAAAGCTCATTTTGTCTACCAACGTGGCTGAAACTTCCGTTACCATTGGCGGTACGTATGGATTCATGAAATTCCATTATTTTGTAACTGGTAGTTTAAAAAAAAAAACAAAGTTTGCTTGTACGTTTTTGAGATTGTGTCTGAAAATGATATTAACTAATTTATTTATAGTCGAAGCAAGCGCTTGTGTTATTAGCGACTTCTTACAATTCATCATAAGGGTTGGACTGTCTTAGAAAGTGTATTAGTTTCAGGGCCGATTCTTTGTTCTTTAAGGAAGGATTTACATTCAGGATTGATATATTTTCTGCACTGGATAATAATATGCTCCACTGTCGATTGGACCTTGCACAAATCACAAATTAGAAGATTATTCTTTGTTGAGGACATGTGTCTTGTATCTACTTGATCTTGGTAGGTTCAACAAGCAATTGTCTTGTTAAAAAAATTCGTTTCTGATTGTTGTTAACGCACAAGTTTCAATTTTCTTTGATTTTCTGTTCTCAGCTGAGAAGTGTAGATTCCAGAGCCTGTTTCTTGCTGTCCTTTTGTAATTCTTATTGGGAAATGTATTTTGTAAAATTTATGAGGTTGTCAGCAGTTTTACGTCTCTTGTATATATTGAAGTTTGCAGTCTTTAACAATGTTCAGACCACCATTTATAGTTATATTGTTGATATGTTTGGTTCTTGGGATAGCTATGTTGGCTGCATTAATGATGGTTTTGGAAAAATGCTCAAGAGCTGTGTTGAATTTTTTATGGTCTACAGGCTCAAGTTCCATTAAATGAATAGAAGAGATGAGTTGAATATTATCTGTTGATATAGTTCCCCAATGTATAGTTGGCTTTGCGAAAAATCCATCTGGATAGTTTGATATGCAATTTTGATTGAAATTGCAAGTCACCTTTAAATGAGGTAGAGGGATATACATTTTTGTCATCAAATAATGCAATTATGAGCAACATTCATTCATACTATATAAAATAACATAGCAAGAAAACGAACACTATAAATATTTAAAGTACAATATGAAATTGAAAGTATAATTGGTAATATAATATATAATTTTAAGATGTTGTTTTAGAAATATGTAAGTTAGAAATACACATATCATCACACGTACATAAATTTTTTGATAAAACGACGAGATAACTTCGAGAGTTACTTAATTCATTTATAAAAAAACAATCAATCAAATGCTTGATTTTAAACTATCAGAGACATCTTGTATTCTGTTTAAATGCATGATAGAGTTACAAAGGAAAAACCTTTTGAAATTATTAAAATCTAATTCAATCAAATTAACAAGTTCATTTCTTTACAATATGTAGCGTTTTTCCTTTTGCATGTAGTTTTCACAAAGATAAACTAGGTCGAAAAAACTAGGTGTGCCAATATTCGTTTCATCCACTGTATTTCTGATTAAATTGCAATCAAGTTAAGAATAGATTTGAGTTCGTTATATTTTAGAATGGCACTTTTATTTCATAATACACACACACACGTATTGAACAAGTACATACGTAATTTTCGGAATACTATTTGTATTTAGCAGTATCCGAAAATTATTCATCCTTGTGGCTCGCATATAACTTGTGTTTGCTTCTGCTGATATTTCGTTTGGTCAACAAACAGTGCAGATCGTTGTAGAGTAGCGTTGTACATTGGTTTCAGTGTTTGCAGAGTGAAATTCGTTTTTCACAAAACACGGAGGATTATTTAACTATTTACGTGTAGAAAAAGAGTGAGTTAGCGAAAGAGTGAGATGCACTTCTTTATAACTTTTAATTCGATCAGAATTAAAATAAAAACAAAGGAAAAGAAATGGAAATTTAAGTTTGACAGAAACTTGTGAAATTAAATAGAGAATGATTTGTTAATAATACGAGATCGCATAAAAATTTGTTAATTTATGCACTGTGATGACCTTGAATATATTTAAAATATAATATAATATATTTAAAAAATTATCAAAATTGGAGGTGAGTCCCTTTTTGTAAATAATTATCGAAACTGTTTTTGTTAATAACTTTTCGATACTCGAAGCGATAATCTTGACGATGTATTAATGAGGCCGGTAAATATTCTTTTTTTTTTTTTTTTTTTTTTTTTTTAATA
>NIPQ01092721.1:1362-17726 GCA_002806875.1 Lepidotrigona ventralis hoosana
AGAGAGAGAGAGACAACGGTGGAAAACGAGGAGTAGGAGAGATGGATCGCGCGCGTTGTCCTGCTGTCGGTCGAGAACCGATCCGGCCGTCTGGAGACAGTCCAGTGACTGAACGATAGACAACCGAACGAACGACCTGTAACCGGACCGGAGTTTAATATAGAACCCGCTCGCTTATGGGACATTCAAGCACATTGTGCCATCCTTCCATCACTTCCTCGGACACGTCAATTGCTCGGTGGGGACCACTAGCCTGTCCTCGTCGCCCGTCCGACGCAACGCGTTCCGTTTTTCTCTGTCGGCCGTTCTCCGCGTTCATCCTCCATCGACTGGCCGTCCAACCACCGGGGGTCAGAACCGGCCTGACCCGCCGGGCATTAAACACCATTTCCTGCGTATGCCGTGGAATATATAGCTTCGAGACAACGGCGGACGACTGCGGCGGGAGGGCGAGAGCTGATCGGTGCGTACGCGCCCGGCGGATCTCGGTCGGGGTTGGGGGACGGATTCTGATTCTACATTGAATTATCACCCTCGCTCGTGGCTGAGCAAACGGGCAGGCAGGGACGACGGCAGTCGTGAGAGCTAACAGGATGATGATTAGGTACAGGTGCAGCCAACGAGGCGACTCGATTTATCGTTACTCCTCCAGAGCGATCGGTCGATCATGTTTGCCGATCGTCACAGCCCCAAAACTCTTCTCCTCCGCACAAAAGCGTGCTTTCTAGCATGGAAATTCTATTCGTGCACTGTGCAGAATGTTTAATAGAGAGAGGTTTGACGCGTTTTTCGGATATCGGGTCAAGATTGCAAATAGTTTGCTAATACCGTCGAAAAAACGAAACAAACCGTGGTTTACAAGCATTCTCCATCGAATAGCGAGGCGGTTATAACAAACTTCAACGTAAAATCTTAGCTAATTGAAACTTTTTTATTAGCCATTTCCGATCTGTTCATCCGCAATAATATTCGAACTTCGGTAAATAAAATGCTGGATCGATGGCAATCTGACACTTTGCAGTTCAGTTGGCTGCGACTTGCTAGTAAAAGTGAGACAAATCAGAACGCATGGACAGTAAGATCCGCGCAGAAATACAGATCCACTTTCGATTTAAAATCGAGTATTAATTAAACGGGAAACGTCCCATTCAACGAAATTCAGTCAGTCGCAACCGTAACCGGACGACTTATTGATCCATCTGGTGACGTGAACTTTTGAAACCATGAAGTGTGAAATGTGTGATGTTGAATAAAACGACTCGGTATGATTCGTTTAGTACAACAGGTATACAATTTATTTACAATATCACGCGAGTACAAAATAACAATGCTTTCTAAGTACACAAGAACGCGAGAGTGTCGAAGAGGAAGAAGAGGAAGAGGAGAAAGAGGAGGAGGAGGAGAAGGAGGAAGACGATCGGTATCGATCGCGTCGCGTGAAAAAATAAATTAAACGCTCGGAGAAGAAATCGTCTTCTCGTCTCTCGATCTGTTGCGTTCCTTTCTCTCACGTTAAATAAATAATTGATTAATTCTATAGAGAAGTATATTACAATTAGATTGGGTACAATTAGATACGACGCGCGGCACATCTTACGTGCACGCGCACGCGTACGCGTTAACGTTAACTCCTTAATTACTCGTGCGCGCGTTAAACTATTCTAATCGGCGTTTATAATACAGACAAGGACGTTAATACGATTTGATTCGTTGAGGTAGATAATTTAATCAGTCTATGAAGCTGCTTTGTCGGTCGGTTTGCTCGTTATTGGCATCAATTTGCAAAACTCAGTTCCGGCGTGTTCTATTGGATCGAGTTGAACGTTTCGACTTAATTTGCCCCCACCCCACCCTCCCGTCCTCTTGCAGTCGCAGCGGACATCGACAACGGCAGCACGACCATAAGCCGGCAGTGAGTTAATACTGAACGTCTTCGGCCCGAATTTTCTTCGGTAATACATATATCGTGTAATAAAGGTTTCCATGTTCCTCGGGTAATTGCATTGCTCGTTTCGTTTCGAAATTTCATCAAGTCTCTCGGGGCTAGCCGCTTCTAACTAGAGAAGATCGTTTCGCTTAACCGATATCTCGTATCTGATAATCGTTACAATTGAAAAGAAGTAGTTTCACAATGGCATGCTGTTCTCTCTATTTGACCAGGTACAAAACGATCGAAGGAAAGCGAGAGTACGTTTTGGTAAATTGGACGTCAACGCCTCGCGTTGATGGCTGATCAGCAACAACCGCGTTGTTCAATGGTGAACATTAACTCGTAACGCGATATTACACACGTTACCTACAACCTATCAAATAAATTAAGTTACACTCGGCTACTCGTGGCAAAGCGTGGTGTGAAAAAATTCGCACGCTTCACGCGCGAGAGTTGAAAATTCTCGCATACTCGCTGGTGACACGACGATCGTGTTCCAATAGAGTATTTCCAATAGAAACTCTAACAAATCATATACTTATGTACAATTTAATTGATCTCCGCGCTAATTTCCTCTTTCCTGAACGACGATCGCCAAAACGAGTCGCCATTCACTCGCGAGCGAAGAATCGACGAAAAAAATTTAGGCAAATTACTACATTGGTCCATTCGTTCTCTGCCTACACGGAATGTGGTCTTCTAAACGTTAGTCTGGAAAACGACTGTTAGTTTGCTCGTTGCGTAAGAAGATTCAGCAGCTCGTCGTGATCCATACTGTTCAACGTTTGTATGTCGATGCCCAACGCGTTCGCCACGCTCTTCATATCGAGGCCGAAGCTCTTCAGCAACTCGATAAAGTCCATTTCCTCGCCGGTGAACGGGTTGTGCAGCTTCGGGCAGCTGTGATTACACTGCGGCCAAGTGCAACGTTCGATTAACCGGAAGTGACAGCCCTGGACACACTTCCGTTTGCCAGATGGTATCACCGAGCGCTGCGGTCTCGTCCCGTTGAACATGGCCGTGTGGTTGCTGTCGTTGTTCTGCTTGTTACCCTTCCGGCGGCCTGGAATTTCAACGGATTTCAGACAGTGTTCGTCACATTTATTCGCGCATTCTCATTCCCGCCAGCTGACAGAACAAATACACAAAGTTGCGCTCGGATTTAGTTTCTTTAGTTGTGTGCTTCACACCGACTCATTTGATAAGTCCTGTCTAATTATTTAGATCAAGTGTGACCAAGAACTTTATTATTTTGGAATTTTATTATTTCAACCATGAGTATTTATATCCCCACGCAAAGCGCACAGAAAAGTAAAATAAGGAGAAAAATTTTAGTTTTATTAGAGCATCTTGAAATCTATCTAAAGAAAAATGAGGTCAGTATTCTCATTAAGAATTTTCATATCTCTTGAATTAATTTTCAAATTGTTTTATAAGAACATACTTTCCTAACCAATGTATTGTTTCACTGTAAAAAGTTATTTTAACATCCTCGTAAATAATATAATAGGATGCATATAGGAACTGATAGGAAAATATATATAAAAAACTATGCACGGGCCTCGATAAATCTATGATTTAGACAACAATTTACCTGCAGATTTTCTGCGCTCGTGCTTCTCCTTCTTCGTCCTCGATACCTTGTTCCTCTCCCTGCGTTTCCCTTTGTGCTTCCGTCTCTTCCTCTTTTTGTTCTCTCTGCCGTTCTGCGACAGAACGTTCGGCGACTTGCCCTCGGTCATCGGCGACCTGACTTTCTGCAACTCCGCCACGAACTCGCTCTTGCCACTTCTTCCCGGCTCAAACGAAGTTCCGTTTCCCTTCGTCAGGCCGGATCGCAGCAGCTTCCGCAGCGACTTCGCGCACGGCTGGTTCGTCTCAATTGGCGAACGAGTGCTGAAATTAACAGGGAACGAAGTTAGTTCTCGCTGTTGGCTCGTCGCGAAACAAGAGGCAGTTCGTGGGAAACTTTCGCTGGGAAATTCGCAACTTTTCGTCTTTCGTGGTCGTTGTAGTGTATTTCAATTGTATATCAATGTGCAAACAACTAGTTGTAAAGAAAAAAAAAAAAAAAAAAAAAAAAAAAAATNTTGATCACTCACTCGTTTCGACGATTACCAATCGGCATTTGCTCCCAACAGTGCAACGCCTGCGCCAGGGAAACCTCGTCTATCTTGACCAACTGCCAATCCCTCTTCGTGAGTACGCTGTGACTGATGCAGCTCGGTGCAAAGACTGCGCTGACATTTTCGAACGTCTGTCGCAGGCTGTCGCCCATCTTGTGTATGTAGTCCCACTGTTGCTTAGTCACCGGTGCGCCCACGTTATCCGCCGACATCTGCGCCTCGTCGAACAGCCATTGGAAAACGAACAGCGGCGCTGTAAATTTCAAGAGAAAGAGAAAGAGAGAAAAGTGAAGAATTTTTCGTCTAAAAACCGACTCAAACTTCGCGTTTGAATTTCAATGTGTTTCTTTACCAGTCAACGTTGGATACAATCTGTAGCCAAAGTAGCACCTCCACGGTTCGTCTGGGTGCTCGTTGGCGCAATTGCGCGGCATTCGAGCTTTCCAAAGTTCCATCCCCTTGTGGACAACGTCAACCGGTGACAGACCGTTCGGCGAGTAGGGCGCTCTGTCGAGAAACCATCCGGAATCGGATACGCCTCTGATCGCGATGTGTTTCAGACCTGCGGGCGTGCCGTGGCGGAATTTTAATTAACGGAAGTTCCTACCTCCACGGAGGAGTGTGAAAGGAAAGTGCTGTATAGCTTACCCAGACTGTGATGAACCAAACTATGCACGTGGTCCAGGTTCAACATGACGCCGGTGCCACCGGCGCTGCTGCCAGCCAAAAGAAGAGAGCTCGCGTTCTCGAGACCAAGGGGAACCAGATCCCGTACCACTTGCAACACTATCTCTGCACCCATGAACGAGAACATGTCGTTCGGCGAGGCTCGGGTGCCGCTCCAACTGTCGCTCGTGCAATAAGGAACGAATCTGAAGGGAGCAGGAGCAAGCAAATCTCACGTTAAGAAAATTTCATCTCATCAGTGTAACGTCGTAGAAGATCGATTTCAATATACAAGGGAGGTGGTGATGATCTTGTCGAGATGGACAATACCTACACGTGATTCGCGTTCCACCAGTACGGGTTCTCCTCCGGATTCGCTGACAACAGGCCACCAACTGCAATCATCGACATTTTCGAAATCAACGTTACTTCGACGCTCGTTAATTCAACAATGTTGAATTTATGAAAATAGGAGATTCTCTCGAGCAAAACACGACCCAGAGAAGGAACAACGCGAGACTCGTTGAACAGTCGATGCACAGCCGATGAAGAAGAGTTAAAGTATTATATATACAGTATTATAACGCGATTAAAAAGTTGCTGAAAAAGATTCATTTCTGCGATAAGCAGAACAGTTATTTCTGTGCAAAAGATTACAAGACGAGGCGATCTTTCTTCACTACATTTAATGCCAGAAATAAGAAATAACATCTTGAAAAGAGATCTCTCGAAAAGATAAGATTTATATCGTTAGAAGAGAAATTAGAAATTGTTGTTGAAATCTGGTGATAAGTTAACATCTCGTTGCAGGAAATTTAACAGAAATGAATCAACAATTCGCAATCGGCAATTAAGAAAATAAGAGCCGGAGCATTATCAAGTTTAACAAAACAAAAACAGAAAATTTTTTAATTGTATGGACAAAAGACTGCGATAGGAAGAATATCCCTTTGAATACTTATTTGGTAAGACAGGAAAAAAGACTATTCATTTAGTCATAGTTCTCTCGCGTTATAGGGGGTCCTCCTGCTGTACATATCATCGAGTTAGGCGAACAACACGCGACTTTCAAACGGAAGCTACTCACCGTCGCGTGTCTCAGGCCACTGAGTCGACGTCATCAGATGCCTGAGCCTGAGCCACCTGTTCCTGCAGCTTTTGTGATCGTAACAGTACCAGCCACCTTCCAGAAAAATGATCCATCTCTTGGAACCGTGCGACTTCCGCAGGTAAAACCCCGCCTGCGATCCGTCGTTGCATGTGATCGACCTGTTGCTCAGGTAGACCCTCTTTAAGCCCCTCTGCTCCTCCAAACCGTACTTCTCCAGAATCTTGATCAACTTCTGGATCGTGTTCCCCTGGATCGCTGCCGTGCCAGAAGACACCGAAACGGTGTTCGACGGTTTCTCCCCGGCAGCCATCGTCGACGCGAGAACCGTCAGGCACACGGTGATCTGAAATTCGAAATTCTAAAATTCCAAGCGTTCGTATTATCGCAATTGTCAATTTTTTTTTTGACAATCGCCACTTTTAAGACGGACGGCAGTTACCAGCGCTTTGACAGCTGCTGATGTCGCGCAAAATCTGGCTTTACCAATGTCACTGTAATTCATATAAAAAAGAAAGAAAGAAAGAAAGAGAAAGATTTACTTTCCGAAAGCAAGTGGATAAACTTTGGCGTTCCGTTTCGTAAAAGTAACCCTTCCAATCTCGAGCAGGTGATCGCAAATTGAATCAACCAGGAACGACTGCCAGTACATTAATCAATTCGTGCAGCAGTCGTAGTTATGTATTTTGTGGACAAAATCCACTTGGGCAATGCAGTGTAGAAATGATTTTAAAAACACTGAAAAGCTGACTAGATGATACTAGGTGGTATGGTAGTAGAGAGAAAAATGAAAAATATAAGGTGTTACTATTTATTAATAATAAATTTTCCAAGAAAAACTTTTTTAGTAAACAAACAAAAAATTGTATATATATATATATAATTTATTTATTTTATTAATTTACTTTTTGAAACATTCTGGAATACGTAAAGCTACCAAAGTTCACATTTCCAAGTAGTTTCACTCCTAACCTAACCTAAACGTAACCTAACCTCCACGGCGAACGATACCGACGTACCGCGGTCAGTCGAAAAACGTTCATCAGTCGTTGGCTGGGATCATCGTCATTAAATTGGTAGAAAATCGAAAACACCAGAACGCGTAAGGTGTAAGGTTTAGGTTAAGAAGTATGAAATAGAAGTTTTAAGAAATTTCTTTAACGATAGAGAGAACAAGAAAAAAGAAAACCTGGAGGAAAATAATTCAAAGACGAGGAACGCGGCGTAACAGATGAAATCTCACGCTCGTGTGCACCGGATCATTAGGGGTATAAACTTGCACGAAGAGCGAAGGATAAGATTCAGCGTCGAACGAAAAATCGAGCTCGTAGGAAAAATCTGTAGCAGCGGTGGAATCGCAGTCGCGACGCGTCTCCACGTAACGACCGTTTCCAACCGCCTCTCGAATTTCACCTATACACTAATATACATACGATCGTCTTTACCTCGTTCGCAACATTCGCTGAAAGAGCGAGCGCAACAATTTCCAATCGGCCAATTTCCCTGCCCCTCCCCTTCGCGGCCCTCCCCCCTCCCACCCCCTTCTGCCGCCGCCTCTTTCACGGCAGGCCTGTAATTTCTCCGTCGACAGGAATTTTCACCGTGGAGCCATAGAAAGCAATAACAACGTCGGGACGGGACCGGTAACAAACGAGCAGCAGGCCGCGGGAATAATTTAAAAGGAGGAAACGTTGTTCCTTTGCGGCGCCACTAGCTCTCTCTCTCTCTCTGTCTCTCTCTCTCTCTCTCTCTCTCTTTCTATTTCTCTATTTCTCTTGCCCTCCGTTACTACAAAATAGTAACTCTCGTGTGTTTCGTCGTGAATTTCTTCCTTCGATCTTTATCCATCTTTCTTTCTCGTACGTACGTGCATGCATACAGGGTGTCCCGATAGATATATAGATGTATCTCGTTTCCGATCAAATCGGAGCTTTGAACGTCTTCAGACGAAAGTAGCATATTAATAGAAAGCGTGGGATAAGATTTTTCTCCTGCTCGTTCGGCTCGAAATTGGCCTGATTTTTCAAACTTTCCTTCAGAAACGGAGGAATAAAATGATGTAATTGTTGCAACACGCACGTGTTTCATTCTTCCTTTCTTTCTCTATCTGTCTGACAGGTTAGTTCTATCACAGTGTCAGCTACTTGGGATCAAGTTCCAGCTTTCAGAACAGTAGCCGGCGGCGGAAACACCTCGGAAACAGAAGCTTGCTCTGGCGGTCAGAGCCAGAATGATGAAAGGAAACCGCCCAGCTATGGACGTTGGAAAGGAGAAATGTTATTGCGACGCAATTATGATCAGGCATAATGGACCGCGAACACTGGATCGCCTTCGGAGCACGTATCGAAACACGCCGCTGGCGAGAAACAAGCTCTGTTTGCTGCCGCGACCGTGAAGTGGATGGCTTCGATGACGCTCCTCTCGGCTCTTATTCAGGTAAACGAACTTCTTTTCTCTTCTCTCGTTGCGTCGTAATCAGCAGTTCCTTTCCTTTCCCATTCCATTGTACGAACTTGCAATTTGGATGCTTTGGAAAATTATTCTTTCGAAATTAGTTCGCGCTCGTATCATTTGGTTAAGAATTCGCTGAAATTACACGCGTAAATTCGTTTGAAAAAAAAAAATCCGTCAGATCTTTATTCTTGAGTCAAGCTATTCTTCAACTATCGCCAAACGATTTTCGTTTTACCGTTGTAACAAACGAAACCGTATCAATCCGACTCCATTATCGAAACTGATCCTGAAGTGACACCCTAATTGCTCGCGAGAGAGAGAGAGAGGGGACCTCGTCGTTAATTATCCTCCAAGTGGCCTTCACTTGCCGAGAGGACATCAAAGTTCCGTTAACCATGGCTAATCCGACGACGCAGCATCGTAAATATCATTTACACGGAACCCCGAGAGAGTCGGAAGGTTCGAATTTGACGTTTCACGGTTCGATGACGTTTGAAATTGTAGTGCCGAAAACTTGTCGACCAGTGTCCTCCACCAGTGACCGCTCGGAGAGAAAATTTCCTTGCCTTCCAGCGGAGAAAATCGGCCGTAGCTCCCTCGGAAGCTTGAAACGCGATCACCAACAGAGCAGGGCTCTCGCAGACAATTTTACGAGAACGAGCACCGGCCGAAGCGCCGCCGCCGTCGTCGCCGAGAAACCGCGACGAATCTGAACTTTCGGCCAGATCGTAAATAAAATTCACGAGCCCGGACCCTCCCACGCTTTGCGTAACCGCTTTATTATGCCATAAATCAAACTGTCTCTGCGCGCGAATGCCCGAGAATTACCGAACGGAGGGCCTCCTGTTCCTGAAAAATTCTCGTCGGAAAAAGGAAAAGGGACGGACAGAACCGGAGAGAGAGAGAGAAAGAGAGAGAGGAAAGAAGTCCGCTCTGGGTTCCGAGGTGAAACGATAGTCCTCTGTCGCTTTAATCCGACGATCCTCTGTCCACACTATTAATTCTAGTACGGTTTACCGTAGCCGCTCGAGGACGTAAAAAAAAGAGCGTTGTTACAACAACGGTCCAAACTTTGGTTCATGGTTCTGAACGATCTTTTTTTCGTTCGTCGCGTATACGATATGGAAAAAAAAAAAAAGAGCAAAACAGGAAATTCATCTCGCGAGAATTCTAATTCGATGACCGGGATCAAAAACATTTTGTGCCGGTGGCTGGAAACTTCCCGGTCGTTTAATTACTCCGATTAATCGGATTTTCAAGGGATCAACGAACCATCACGATCAATCTCCGCGAGTGTGGAATACTCTCTGCTAATCTACTTGCATCCCCTTTAAATTTACAATCCCCCTGAATCCGCGTATAATTCGGGCGTGCCTTCCAAAGAAGAACTTGTCGTCACTCTCTGCTCCTTTTTCCCTTCCTCTCTTCCGTATCCGGCGCATTAGAGGCTGTTCCGGGCGTGAAGGTGTCCGTCATAATTTGCCAGCCGGCGCATAATCCCCGTGACAAAAGGCCGACAAAGTGACGGCTGTTACTGGCCGCCGGCCTTTATATTCAGCCTAAGCTAAGATTCCGGTAGCAGGTAAAGCGTTTAAAGATTCCGGCCATCCGAGTCGGGATAGATGAATCACGACACGGCTAAGCTCACTTTCCTACGAGATGAAACTCTCCTCACCGTTCTCGGTCCCTCTTTCGTCGTTTCGTTTGTTTTGCCCATAGCCTATTTTGCATTTATCATAGCCAAACCATAAACCTTCGTTCGTAGTTTACCAAGATTTTAGACGTTGGATATGCAACTTGAAATCGGTCGGCGATTTAACACGTTCCGTGGCCAAGCCATTTTTGCCTTTTGTTGTCGTTCAGGCCATTTGATATTTTGACTAAAGGTAGCTATCACATCGTGTACCATTTGTGGTAATATTATTAGAAATATGGTGGTACACGTGGCATGAAGATCAAGTTTAACGTGTACCACCGGTGGTGTTATATCATATTATATAAATATATATATTAGAATTCTCTCTTCTGTCTGTTTCTTTCTTTCTTTCTTTTTAATAATAATAAAATGATGTAAAAATAGTCGGAAATATCGTTTCCTTCTTTGGCCAACATGACAATTAGTGCTGTGAAGACTACCGAGATGACTACTAGCGCCACGTGAGCGTTAACTACGCTGTGCAGAGAACGCACTACCGATCATGAACATTGGGTTACACATCTGTTGATTACATTTATTGGAAAATTCTAACAGATTATATACAATAAATATAATATTGTTTTATTAGAAGATGGATCCACACTACAAGTAAATAATAGATTTGTGATAAAATAAAAAACACACTGACAAGAATCCAGTTGTTCTATATTAATATTTATTACGTTCCGTGTCAAGCCATTTTTGTCTTTTGTTATCGTTCAGGCCATTTGATATTTTGACTAAATGTTGATATATTATCAATCGATAAGTAGTTCTCTTGTTTAGAGTAGCTATCACATCGTGTACCACCGGTGATACACATGGCACGGAACGTGTTAAAAGACAAACAAGTTGGCTCACATTCGAGTGATTGAAAAATTAAAAAAATTCTCATCCGGCCTCTAACCGTTTCGGAAACCTTCCCCCTCCGAATGGAAAGAATTTAATAATCGCCGCGTGAAACGTACGCTTCGGCAGCCGACAGCTGTCGATATCCCGGAAATACCTATCGTTACTTCCGTCCCTTGGTTCCTCCACCCTTTCCGTATCACCGTTGAATTTCGCAGCGCGCAATCCGCTTATCGTCTCCGGCATCCACTGTGCCAATTTCGCCTGCGCGGCTTTCCTCGCAACCGCGCTTATCCATAAAGAATCTTTGACGTTGCGCATGAACGTATGCAAAGAATTCATTTGCGAAATTGAATTTTTGTGTGCACTCGAAGAAGAAGCCTGGTAAAACCAAGGAGATCCCCTCCTCGATAAGCGAAGGCATTTCACATGGGGGGTTTTTTTGATGAAATTTTCGATCGACGAATCCGTAGAATAGACTTTTGTCCTCGAATTTTAAAAAAATTCTCGTTCGAGAATCGTGCTGATCATCGTGGAAATCTTTTCGACTTTAGTTTCTAGTCCTTATCGCTATTCGATCTCCTACTTTCACCTCAGAGGGCATTTCAAACCGCCTTTCTTCGTTCCAACTTTCTCCGTCAGACTCCAATTACCATTACATGGAACTGCTCAAATCTCAAGGTCGATCAAACCATACATCACTTCGATTCAAATCATTGGAAATCTCTCGTTTCATTTCGCAATCATGCAGACGACCTCTCCGACGAAATCAACCCTTAAGAGAGCCGCTGCGACGTCTGGTTGACAGTGGCGTTTCGACTCGAAGCAATGACAATTTCCACGATGTGTCGAGCGAAATGCTTCCCTCCGCCGCGGGGAAGGTCGATTCGTTTCGCGGGTGGTGGTGACCGGTGGTGCGTGGCATTCCATCGAACGCGCGCTTACGAGGCCACCTTTCTCTCTCTCGTCTCTCGCGGTGGTGGACTCTTCGCTCTTCGGTGGACGCGAAAACAAGTTAAAAATAGCCAGCGAGCGGATCGCGGTCGGCACCTTTGAGGCCGCGGCTCGGGAACCCGCAACAGTCGTTGATCGTTCGCATCGTGTTTCGTCGTCCGGATGTTGATGATGATGGTGAGAGACCGTCTCGTTACCATTACGAGGGCCGCTCACGCAGCCGGCTAACACGCACCACAAACCTTGCATTACCATAACCGCGTGCACACAGAACCGCTTCTCCTCCTCCTCTGCCTTCTTCTTCTTCTTCTTCTTCTTCTTCTTCTATCGAGCGTACACAACAAGGAAGGAAAAGAGTCGAGCAAAAGACAGGCGTCGAGGGAGAGAGAGAGGCGTGCTTTCGAGCTTACCGCGGGTTTAACGATCTTACATCGCGACTCTTGGCGAACGCTTTTACTGCCCGGGGACCTGTTAGCTCCTCTACCAAGATTGACTGCAATTGTCAGCCGCCTTTAGCATCCCCTTTCGCCGCAACTCCACGTCCTCCGCCGGGGGAGGTTTAACCCGTCTCGTTTGCTCGCGTTTCTATTAAGCCGTCTCTTGCGACTTCTCCGCTGTTCCGCCTCTCTCTCTCTCTCCCCCTCTCTTCCACTAGATTAAAATTTACTGGCTGTGCAATGCAGCCTTTGCTAGCGTGACGTTCGACTCGGTCGGTAATTTGCTTGGCAACTGAGAATTTCGAAGAGACTCTCGTTTCTTTTCTCCCTCGATTTTTCATCGTTTAATTATTTATCTTCCACTTTTCTTTTTTAAAAGTTTTAAAGGTTAGCTCTGAGTGTTGAAATAACATGGAACGATCGCGTACAACGTTCCATTCTCTACGTTCATTCTCTTGAATTCACGGTGGAAGATAAACCGTATCGGGAATGATTCACGCCACGCTTAGCTGTTTCGCCTATTAATCAATGGATGCGATAATTGCGGGAAACAGCGGATGGGAAATTTGCAACCGGTGGTAATTTACAGGGATCCGTGATCATTCGACGATTCTACAGATTTCCTACAAATTTACAAACCGTCAGTAGATCATTTGCTTGTCCAGCACGATATTTTTCAAAAATTGAACGAAACAACTTCTCACGTCATAAATAAGAGTGTAATATATCTTCGCGCGAGCCTGAGTGCAATTTTCTCACCCCTAACTCACGCTTTTCTCGCGCCACCCTGCGAAACTTTCACCCTCTCGGAATTTACAGTGTCTGTGCGACTCCTATATTGAATTTATGGCACTCGCGATAAATGTTCGAAAGCACTAAACGTCGTTGCGGCTCGTTAAATCGCCGCCTTACGTCTAATACTTGTCACGCTGCGCGACGAGCTTGAAAATTCAGGAACAACCGCTTTCCCGAGTACAGTAGTCCCCACTTAAGCGTCCGCCGATATCTTTGGAATTGAGAGACTATGTCACTCTACGCCACATCATCGTGCGATCTGTTGAAGATCGTGTGAAACGTGACAATTGCAACGCGATGCGAATGCGACTGATATCTTGGCACAAATACAGCTTATATATATATACTTTTGGGAGCGAAAGTGGATGCTTAAGTGGGGAGTGTTGTAATAAGAATTAAGGAATTCTCTTTATCGCTGTATTCTCCTAACTAAAACTGTCTTCGAAACTTGTCTCAGAGGCTGGAACACGCACAACACGGATCACGTTTTTCACGGCAACGAGAGCAGAGGCGACAGGCAGCTAAGCAAGGAGAGTTTAGACCGGACATCCCGGTCCGGTTCGACATCTATCCTCGTCGACAGCTCAATCGATGGAACTGGCCGCGATCGGCGGATCTTCTGGCGGAAGAGAGCGGCGCGTCGCTTAAAGAGACCGACAACCTCGCGTGGAGAAGAAGGCAGAGGAGGAGGAGGAAGAGGAATAAGCAGAAGAAGAAGAAGAAGAAGAAGCAGCGTGTGCGCAGAACATCTGAAACGCGCCGTCATCCGTGCCAAAGATACATTTCCAAGCGTCGATCGCCGCCGCGTTCTTCCCCAGCAGAGCCGATGAGCTTCCAGCCCTCGATGGAGAGATGTCGATGGCCGAGGATCGTTACGCCGAGGTTGCGATTTCCACGCGTGTCGAGATACCGACAGGGCAGGTCTGCTTCCTGCGAACTTTCCACCCTTCGACGAGTTATTTTCGGGTTCGAACAGTTCACTGAAATTTCCCATCGGTTTCCAGACTTGGAGGTTGTTCAACTTTTCATCCACGGTCAGAAGTATCCGAACGGCTTTAACCGCGTCGATCCTCGCCCCAGTAGGGGCAAACAGTAGCGGATTGTTTTCGGGGGTAAACACACGAAATAAAATGTCCATCGAAAAGAAGAGAGAGAGAGAGAGAGTAAATACATGGGTACACGAGACACGCGGTAATATCCTCGGTAATTTACCGGTGAAGTACTCGAGAGTACGAGAGAACGAGAGAAGGACGTCAACTGCACGGTTCGAAGAGAAAGAGAGAGAGAGAGGCACATAGAGAAAGTGGCAGGATAGAGGTAAGTAGATAGACCACGAGAAGAGAAGAGGAGAGAAGACGGTGGATCGGTGGGGGAAAGAACTGGAAGAAGAGAGAAGGAGGACGAACAGAAGAGGAAGAGGAAGCGGAGAGAGGAAAGAAGAGGGAGCAGGTGGCAAGATAGGGTACACGCCAGTGGATTAAGGCGCGGAGCGGCGAGTCAAAGAGATTTTCTCCCCGTCCCGTCTCGGCGGGGGCCGCTCGGCCTAACAAGGGCTGAAATATGACTGCCGCAGCCCTACCTTTTGCCTCGCCTTAGCCTGCCATGGCCTGCTAAGGCTGCCGTGCGCCGTGCGCCGTGCTTCGAAGCCAACCATGGAAAAGCGAATGAGATATCCGTTGCCGACTAATTTATCGGTCACTCTTCCCTTTTCGCGGCTTTTGATCAGGGATCAACGCACTTCCCTTGAACTTTCTCCATTTTTTCGCGAAAGGCCAGACCGGCCCTTGGATCGAAATCGAACGAAATCGGCCAGAGAGAGAGAGAGAGAGAGATCTCTCCTTCACGTTAAGCAAATCTCGTGGACAGAAGGATGTCAGAAGGAGGGGGAGAGGAGTTGTAATTAAATGGATCGTGCAAGAACGACGTTCAAGTTTCGCGTAAATGGAGTAAAATGGAAGACGTTTAAGAAAAGGTAAAAGGCGGTTTAATGATACGCGAATAGTCGACGGAGCAGGTGGTGCGCTTATAAATTGAAGCTTAAGGAGAACGAGACTTTTTGTTCTGTTCATTATCCGGAATCCGTTCTTCTTGTCGCGAGCACGTTTGAAATTGCGGGGCAATGTTGCGGAGATTTTTAATCGATGCTTTGCTCGTTGAACGTAAAGTGAAGAATGATCGAATGATCGGAGTGATGAACGACGATTGCCTTTACGATTCAATATCGCCGTATTCTTTCGATCGAAATGTCGCCTTCAACGTCAATTCGCGAGGCAGTCATTGTGTACATTTCGTGGACAAAATGATTCAAAAAGACACTGAAGAGAGAAAAATGAAAAATATAACGTATTACTATTTAACAATGAAGCTTTCGTAAAGATAAAACCTTTTTCGATTATTATCTTTGGGAGCCGAATTCCAATCATTAGTTTTTATTGCATCCTCGTTATCAGAATTTCTTCGGAAGATATACGTTTTTTCTGTCTTTGAAAAAGAATCTGCGATTCATCGCTGTCACTACACTTTTCAAAATTTATTATTTTTACGTTTGCCCATTAAAACATCAATCACAAACACAATTATTTCGTAATCAATCAAAACGGTGCAACTATTTCGTAATTGTGTAGAATAATTATTATTCGAAATTAATGGCGATACAACACAGCGTTATCCCGACTATTAACTGGCACACGTTAATGCATATTATTGCTACAAAAATACACCACGAGTCTCACTCATTGTTCTGCGCGAATGGGTTAAAAATTCGTCTCTTCGCTTTGCTCTCTGCAGGCCACGGCATCGAACGCATACGTGTTCGTCGAAAAGGAAACGAAAATCTAGAAGAAGAACAAGATTCTATATTGTCGATCGTATTAAGTTCTCCTCGGACCGACAACAGTCATCATGAGAGGGATAATTCGAAAGAAGAGGAAGAAAAAAAAAACATTGTCATTCGACAGGGGGAATGCGGGGAGGTTGCAAGCCAGCGCCAGGCATTCGCGGTTTCGCGGCCAGTTGAAAAGAAACGTGGCAAAGAAATCGCGCGAGATTACGAGCGGTGATCGCTTGTACTTATCTACGGGGCGCAACGGCCGTGATTACTCTGTACGCAGTGGCCACTCGGTGCACTTAAAAACCGCAATTTGCACGAGCCGCGGCTCAAGGGGGCGAGAGACCGCATCGGCGTCCGCGATTTCCGGCCCTGTAGGAAATTGCCGAAATTACCAAAATCTCGGCAACGTCCCGAGAAGAAGAACGAGGTAATAAAGAGTTCGCAGAAAACATTAACGAATCTGTTTGTCCTCCTCCTCTCTCTCTCTCTCTCTCTCTCTCTCTCTCTCTCTCTCTCTGT
>NIPQ01092724.1:7766-22760 GCA_002806875.1 Lepidotrigona ventralis hoosana
GAAAAAAAAAAAAAAAAAAAAAACAGTGAAGATCGTTTCAAACACTTCCTGTTAACGATATTTACCCGCGAAATACGAAATTCGAAATACCTTTTCGAACTCGACCGAATAATATCGAAAGTAATATCAAGGTGGGATTCATCGGAACGCGATTCAGGCAGAAACACCTGTGCTTCAGTGCAGTTACAGTTACATAAACATAAAATCTAATTATTGGATACCTATTTAGTCAAGCTGGACTGTACGACTAGTAGAGCCACGCGATCAATTCACGTTTTCATCGCGACATAATCGACCCCTCGCGTGCTTTTTATAACCGGCTATCCCGCGTGGCCAATTAACTTGTACCGGGAATTCACGTATGTACGTGCAGCTGCATACATAATTCCGGCGCAATGCATCAAAATCAGGCGAAGATTAATCGAGAAGCACAGTGTCAGAGACAGCAGATGGTCCGCGCGTAGCATATATCCGGCCCCGATCGATTTGCAATTCGTGGCAATTCCCCTGTAAGTCGCGAAAGCTTCCTGCCTGCAGTTGCGATCACATCAGTCTTTAAGGGCTCGTGCACAATATGCAAAAACATCGACGATTCGTCCGAAACGAAAGAACTCTGCTAGTTTCGTCGAGTGGATTTTCGGGGGGAAAAAATAGCTGGAAACAAACTTTACAGGTCACTGCTATCACCATCCACTTTTATCACAATCAGTTGTTTGGTAGAGCGAACAATTGCGTGGAACGCTGAGTCATGCTTTAGTCCGTATTTCTCTTTGAACGTTCCTTTGACAATTTTCTTTTGAAGATATGTTTGCTAGCACTCAGAAACACCCGCGTGCGTCAAGATGCTTTTTCAATGTTATCGAAGACACTTTCAACCTGCGTTCTACAGACGTGTGAAACGGTTAGCCAGGCAAATAAGACGAATCAATCAAAAGTAAAATTTTCGTTGAATAAAAGCAATCTCATTGATCAACTGAAATACATCATATCGCGATTAGACAAGACTGGTACTACTGCTGCCATGTTGAATTTACACTTTTGAACACTCAACAAGTCAAACAGTCGACACTGTATGAATGAGACAGTGATTTTGCGAATCGAGTGCCGATACAAACAGTCTTCTTTTCTTCTCTTCGAACAAGAAACGCCACAACATGAAAGTCGCGATTAATTCGGCGAATTTTCGCGATCACACGTTCGAAGCTAACACGTGTACCTACCTGGAGTTAATTAATTAACGCAACGATAGGCAAATATTTTTTGCAGGCACGCGAGTAAAATTCCACCGACCGTCCGATTGCACTTCCGAGCCGCGCAATCGCGATATTATCGATGCCAAAGTTTACCAGTTTTTGATTGACAGTGAACGTAGCGAAAGTTACGATCGAGACTCGCGGAAATCACAGCAGAATTAATCGAGTCATAATTCGTAAGGGGGTTGCTCGCGCGTGTATCGTCGTCTAGCCGCCAACAATGCAGCTGCATTCTGGGGCCCGCAGATATGCATAGCTGGACGTAGCCAGCCAGGCCTCTCATCGATATGTAAGCGTGTGCACGGACACGTGCAGAAATGCATACGCGCGTTCATGTTCTGCCCAGCCTCCTCGATCACGGATATTTACGAGCAAACGGTCACTCGACCTAATCCATGGTTCGAGTATGATGGTTAGCCCCGTCTGGTTTACGCACACCGCGATATATATTTTCTCGCGAATTCACCCCTTGCGACACGCTCTCTCTCTCTCTCTCTCTCTCTCTCTGACGCGATCCCACAATGATGCGTCGTCACCATTTATCATCAATTTCGCCCCATCACCGTTCTCTAAACCCTCTAAGCAGCTATTCGATTTGCCAAATCGCTGTTTCTCTGTCTCTTGAAATTTCCATCCCCTTCGCAAAGTAATCGGCCGATTTTCACAAAGAGTTCGATCAACCTGTTCCATTTACTTTTTAGAGAATTACTCCTTTACTCTTCTCTCTCTCTCTCGCGCGGAAATGATTCCAGGCTCACGCAAAGGCATTCAAGAGCGAAGAATCTTACACGTGGGTGCGGGACGATTGAA
The DNA here is from genome assembly GCA_002806875.1 of Lepidotrigona ventralis hoosana. NCBI lineage: Eukaryota > Metazoa > Arthropoda > Insecta > Hymenoptera > Apidae > Lepidotrigona > Lepidotrigona ventralis. The sequence continues at coordinate 9,830 of NIPQ01092724.1, forward strand.
CGAGCTTACGCGTATCACGCGTCTCGAAATGGAATTGAGCGACCATAAGCCTCGTCGGCGATGATAGCACGCGTTTTCAGTTACTGTCTCCTGAAGGATTCTTGAATTCGCTGCCTCGATTTACCGCATTGTCCGTGAAATCAGCCGCCTGCTCGGAACAATGCTCGGAAAAGAAAGCGTGAAATACGGAAGGGACAAAATTACGAGTAACGAAGACGAGAAATCGAGTTAATTGAGCTCGCGAAAAATCTGTTATTAATCTGTCCCATTAACGCCTGCCGTTTTGAATGCTGCCGTGAAATCCACGAGGCGGAGGCTCTCGTCGACTAAAATTTCAACAGACCTCGCGGACAGAGAGAGAGAGAGAGAGAGAGAGAGAAAACCGAGTACACGAGATCACGAGTGTGTCAAAAGGTTGAGGATTTCGTCCGATTCGTGCCGCGTGAAAACGATTTACAGCGTCGGGCCAGCGCCCCGTTCGCTGAATAGAGTCGAGGGAAAATTAATTTGCAGCGTCCTTGGGAGCAGGTAGCTCCGACTAGGATGAGAGAGGATGAGAGAAAAGAAGCAGCACGAAGGCGAAACCTCGTTAAGGGTGAGCGCCTCGCGCGTCTACTCCTCGAGAAGAACGTTCTCTTCGAAAGACGTACTAGCACGCGTGCTACAATTTATTGCGTCTTTCTTGCACGTTAAAGCGTACTATGAACCGCATACCTAATGCTCGGCTCCCAGCCCGGCTGAATCATAAATCGTGCCGGCCTCTTTCGTCTCCGTCTATGCGCCACCAGTTTCTTACTTCGCGCAGAGTCTCGTGTCTCGTGAACTCGCGCACCTTCAAGATGTGAACTACGAGTAACAACGACGCGTATCAACCCTCCGAAACGGATGATTTCCGTTATTCTCAGTTAGTCTCGCTTCTTCTCGTCACACGACACCTGTATTGTCCGTGTAATGTCGCGATGAATTGTTTTTTCAGCGACACGCGGAATATCAGAGGCGGCGAATTAACGCAAGCTGACAGCGTTCGTGGAGCGATTTCGCATAATCAGAGAGAGAGAGAGAATGGTTCTATGAGGTGGCATTTGGCCAACTGTGACGCGGTCTGTTTACACCAGTTGGCGAGAATCGCCCCGGGATGGGGGCGAAATTCGTAAAGTTCGAAATCGACGTTGCACGCCGGTGAGATTACATCGGTCAGGCAGTCGGCGCAAATGGAAAACTGTAGAATGAACGAAACACACACCGGGGCGAAACGAGAAACGAGAAACGAGCGAAAGAGGCTTTGCCTCCGGTAAATGACCGTTCCGTGTACACACGCGATCGAGATAAAGAGCAAATCGAACGTATCTCGGTTAATACCGACTTGTAATTATTGGAAAGAACCGCTGACTCGGCGCGTGGGACACAACAACGGTGTTGTACAATTCGATGCGAAACGATAAATGTAATTATTGGTTTGCTGTCAACCGTATCTTTCCAGCGGAGCTTATCTCGGATCGAATTGAAACGACCCGGTTTACGAAGCGATCGCGATACTCGCGACAAAAGCTCCCGTGCCCGTGAAACGTCGTTGATTCGCGAAAATCCACGACCTTCCGCGACTGGAACGCGAAACCGATTAAGATCCCGAGATCGAGATATAGAGTCAATCGTGTAACGTGTGTGTGAATTATCGTAAATTATCGTGAAATAACGCCAGCCGGGAATAAAATTCTACCTGCTCGACCGTGTCTCGTATCTCAAGGTGTAATTTTCCATCGTGTCGAAAGCACAACACCTTGACTGTGATAAGAAAAAAGTGGTGGCCTGAGGTGCGAAACACCTTGTGAAACACTTAATCGTACGTACGGAGATAAAGCAAAGGAAGAAACTAATAAATAAGAAGAATGTGTTTCGTCACTCACCGCTTTCACCGATTCGTAGTCCCCTTTTCTCAGCAGTTCCATCAGCCTTTGCCGCTCCATCTCCTCCTTCGTCACGTACACCTTGCTCTCCTTGAACTTGGCGTTTCGCACGTTCTCGTAATTGTCGCACAAAACATTGTGGAAAACGATCGGCCTCTGTTGGCTCGCGACGTGCTCGATGATTTTGCCAAACGAGTCGCCGAGTCCGGCACTACGCTCCGCCGACGAGTCTTTCGGTAAATCCTGCTTGAATTGAAGATTCTTCACCAGCACTTCGTTCACCACCGACCGATCCATCTCCCGCGAGTTGGTTCGTTCCCCTTTCTCGGCCTCCCATTTCTCCGACTTCTGGCTAGGCTCTTTGGCAAGACCAGAGTCTTGCCGAAGGTTGCACCTCGCCGCCTCCATTGTCTGCTCGGGCATCTCGTTCGATCGAAAACGCGTGTCCTCGGCCTTGAACTTTGCCGCCTGCCTTTCACTCTCCAGCTCGTCCAGGGGTATAGTGGCGGTCGATAGATTGCTGTTCTCCCGCGTGTGACACGATTGGCTTCTGTCGAGCACCAAATTCCCGGGATCGTAGGCGATCTCCAGGTCGTCGACGATCATGATCGGCTCCGTGACTTGCCGTTTCTCCTCCTGATCGCTGCCGCACTCCGACAAACCAGTCGCGGTCGATCGAGATTGCAGGCTCGTCGTCTTGTTGCCCTGAGGGGAGCCGGACGAGCGAAACGTGACGAACGTCCGGGCAGGTTCGTTCTGCTGCTGGTCCCGCTTCGTGCACGTCGCTGGTGCTTCCTTTTTATTCTCCGCGGGAGGAGAAGAAGGAGGAGGAGGACCTCTCGATCTACCGTTCGGCAGGTATTGCTGAATTTTCAGGCACTGACTCAATCCGATCTCCGGGTACCTGCAAACGGATGCCTCGCTCTTTTGATCGTCTTCCTCGATAGTCTCCAGGTGTTCGTACCGCAACTCGCCGACCCGTTCGTAAACCTCTGTCTCTTTTTCTTCTTTCTCCTCCAACTTCTCCTCCTCCTCCTCCTCCTCTTCTTCTTCTTCTTCTTCTTCTTCCTCTTCCTCCTCCTCCTCTTCTTCTTCTTCTGGCTGCTTTTCGTTTCGCTCGTCGAGTATAACCGCTTCTTTGGCAGGCGACTTGAGATCGGATCGACCGGCAGTTCCACCTTCGCCGTAAGCAGAAACCTGCAAAGAAGGTCGCAGGATCGATTGGAGGTCATCCACGTGAATCACCTGAGGCTGCAGGCTACGCTCGTAAATCTTCTCCACGTGATTCGGCGAGGAATAGTGAGATCTGCTCGGAGACCTTTCCTCCAAAGGTTGTTGAACACCGTTGTTGCCCGTCGATAGTCTCGACTTTGCCGAGTTTTGCTCGTTCAGTAGCTGCAGCGCCGCGTACACGCGACTGTTCGACTTGAAGGTGGACCGAGGCGGCGAACCGACCGGCGAATTCCTCGCTCGGTCGTCCAGCATCGAGGAGTCCTGCGTGCAGGGGATCTGGTCCCTTCTCGGGAGAACCGGTGGCTTTCTAGTTTCCGACGGCGCGATGCCGCCTTGGAGATTCCTCGAAGGTTTCGTGACGCGGGATTCCTGCTGACCTTGAAGGCTGCGGACACGCGCGCCAACCGCACCGTAAACAGCCTCTTGCCTCGTCTGCTCCATTTTGTTGTCTCTCTTGTTGTCGCGAAGGTAGAACCTAGACTCGGCCGATTCGCTGGTTGTGATCCTCGGGAGTACATCTCGCGTAGGCCGATCCACGCTCCTCGAGAACTCTGTCGCCGATTTACAAGCGGCATCGGCTGGTTTATCATCGGCTCGCGGTGAATCGCTCGTGAGAGCCGGGCGCCTACTTTCTCCGTCCTTATTTGGCGAGATCGGCTCGCCTTGGTCACCAAGGTTGCTCGGGCCCTTCGAGAGGTTGCTGCTGTTCCCCCCGCAGGCCCCTCTCGCTCTCTGGCCTGTCTCTTCCTTAACGAGCGCTCTCGTCGCGCCAACCGTGCTTTCATCGTGGTTCTGAGAGCTTCGCTTAAACGACGCTTTCCTGCACGGGATAACCGAGAGTGTGCCGCTGCTCGTCGTCGTCGTCGTCGTCACTGCGCTCGCGTTCACGCTCGTACTGCCCGTTACGGTCGAGGAGCAACCAGCAGCGGTAATGCCGGTAGCTACGCCGCTTACTCCACACGATATCCTGTCATGATCAGACTCGTTTCTCGTCTTCGCCAAATTCGTCAGCCTGCTGTCGGTCGCGTTTCTCACGCGACAGTTTCTCTCGGCCTGGTGAGGAAGCTGCGACGACTCGCCTCCGACGATGTCCGCCTGACTCGCCACGACGTTGCCAGACTCCAACCGTCTCGATCTGAAGCTGGAGCTGAGAGGTCCTCTTTGGGGAATTCGCGAGGATCCGGTCGAGGGGCTGATGTCCCTCGACTTAGCGATCGCGGTGCTCGACGCGCTGAACCCGTAATCTTGCTGCTTGCTTCTGTTCTTCGAGGCGAGATACTCTTTGTAGGTGCCTCTGCTGGTATTCACGCCGACGTTTACCTTGTCCACCAGTTTACGTTCCGCTTGTTTCTTGTCCGCGCGGCTAAGGTCGTCGTAGCTCGACGACGTCCCGTTCAATTTGTCCCCTCTCCCTTCGTCTATCGATCTGGACCTCGAGTCTTGGCGGTACCTCCTCTGACTCTTCTGATCGGCGCTGCTGTTCGACCTGGTCAACGGTTTCTCCCGAGCGGGTGCAGGGAAATTCTGGCTCTGCGTCTGATTCAGCCACTCGTCCACCCTCTTTTGAACTTCTCCCTTGCGGAGAAGCAACACCTCCGGCACTCTGATCCGACTGTTGTCCACTGTTGTGACAGCCGCAGCCGGCGAAACAAGGCAAGAAGATCTGGAGGAATTGTCCGGCTCGGTCGGTGACGGTGGCAGAACGTGCCTGACTGCTGGCTCCTTCTGCCTCTCGCGAGACCGCTGTCTCACTTGGGTCTGCTGGTTCACTTTCAGAACTGGTTGAGGTTTCTCCCGGGCCGGCGAACACTTGGGCTGCATCCTCGCGGCGGCCGCCAACACTCGCGACTTTTCCTGCTGCTGTTTCTTCTGCTGATCCATCATGACAGCCTCGAAGTTCGACACGCTGATGCTACCCACGTCGCTCAGGTCCGACGATCTCCTGTAATCGAGATCCTCGTACTCGTCCAATATGTTGTTCACCGATTGCGTGTCGATCGAGCTGATGCTCTTCGACTTGTTTCTCGCTACGCTCTCGTCGCTGCTCGAGTAACCGTGCTGCGAGTAACTCTGTTGTTGCTGTTGCTGTTGCTGTTGCTGTTGCTGTTGCTGCTGCCGGTCACCGCTTGCCTGTCGTTTCGCTCGATCCCTCTGATGCGTCTGATGATGCTTCAGCACCGCGTTCTCGTAGCGATGCAGCGGGTGCTCGAAACCCGTTTCCAGCACCGTCTCGTTTTTGTTCCGCCTCGGTGCTGGCGACTGCTTCATCTGTCTGTGCTGAGCTGACTCCTTCTGGCTGAACGTCGCCACCTTTTGCAGCATCGAGACGTTGCGATGCTCGCTCTCTTGACCGATCTTCGGCTGAACTATCGAGCGGAAAGTGCTGAAACTCTGCACGTTCCTCGGACACGGACTCGGGACAACGGTCGATTCTTTCGTCAGCTCTCTCCGCGCGACGTTCGATCGTCTCTCCGCGCGACGATGCTCGACACCGCTCGATACCGCGCCATCCTCGTCGGCGAACGGAATGTTGCCGCCACCGGTTAGAGTCTTCAGTATTATTTCATCGTTCATCTTTCAACGCTGGATCACGTGCTCGCATTTTCGTGAATTCTTCTTCCTGTAACAAGCGTCAGCGTGTCGAGTTAGGGAATAATAAAATAGAAGTAGTCGTAACACTCTTCGACACTCTTTCTCTTTGCTTTAATTTCAGTTTACTAGATCTAGAGACTTGGAAGCACCCTTGGAACAGCTTTTTAGAATTTCTAATTTATTTCCACCGACCAATCATCGACGTGAAGAATCTCCACCTCTGACGATGAGCAAAGTAGTCTCGTTAAACGAGTAGATTCACGCCACTGCTATAAAATTGAAATCTCATTTCACGGGACAGCCGCGAGTACGTACAATGACAATAAAAAAAAAGATTGAAGATCGAAACGAGTTCCAAGTTGATCGTGTCGAAGTTCGAACGATTCGATCGTGTGATTCGGAGAGACGGGCGGACAACACGCTTCCGCAAAACGGTTCTTCCATCGGCTTCCGGTTAAGCAGCGACCGCACGTTCCACCAATGGCGAAGTATCCGGTAGTTGACCGATATCCGGGCGGAATTAATTCGGTTTTCGGGCCCGGGACGCATTAGATATTGTAATGGCCGGCCACGTGCTCGTGCGCCGAATCGTTAAAGACCATAACGGCCGCTTGGAATTCAATGTGCCCGACCGACCGTTGCACGCCGAATATTGACTAACTAAGAAGTGTATTTACGCCTGTCGCGCACATTTATATACACATGTACCATATCGACAGATTAGATTCACCTTGCGAACTCGCAACCGAGTTGTGCTGTTCGCAACGTGTGCGAGACATTTATAAACATTCGTTCTGAAATCACCTTGTGTATATCGATTGTTGACAGAAACTTTTTCCCACTAATGGGAAACTGGCTGTACAAATTAATTTCTAATTATCCACGTTTAATTAACCACGTACGTTCCGATTGGTCAAACTCGTTTGTCTCCGCAATTACCAGTTTTGTTTAACCAGCGATGAATTTGTGTGCCGATCACGAATTCCACAGGCAATCATCACAGAGCAGTGGTTTCAACTTTTCGCGTATTTAGAAGACAAGAAGACAGTTAATATGGCGATGGCGGAGAGTGACAAGTCAGAAAAATTCGAATACTGCGCGCGCCACGGGAGAGACGAGTTTCGATTTTCACGATCGCGGGCAGCGTAAATTGAATTAAACCGACGGCCCCGTACATACGTATGTACTTCTAACCGTTCTAACATTTCCCACGCGGCCTCGCCTCAAGGATCTCCCGGTCGGAGTTCTACTTTTAGATCTGTTCGTCGAGATATCGGCCGTGGGCCACCGCGAAGCCGCGCCGCGAGATTCGAACGTAGCAGAGATGCCCGTCTCTCTCTCTCTCTCTCTCTCTCTCTCTCTCTTTGAAATTGACCCACAATTAAGACGTCGGCCATTCGTGCTACCTCGAAAATGCCAACCTCTCTCTTCTTTTTTCCTTCCGCCTGAGGATCGCTAAACGACCAACGAAAGTATTTCTTCCGAGACAATGACGTTCTTCGACACAATGCTCGGACCTGGTAAATAAAAGAGACGAAAAAACGGAAGAGACAGGGAACACAGAGAGAGAGAGAGAGAGAGAAGGTTCCTTCGTAATTATCATCTCGAAAAAGTACATACCAGCGGCGGCTGGAACGCGCGACACTGTGAATGGCGGCGTTCCATCGACGTCGACGGAACGCGCCGCGGCAAAAACCTATTTTTCAGATGCACTGACCCGGATCTTGAATGCACCTCCGGAACCGTTACCACGATCGCGTTACGCCGAGCACTCGCCTACTGCGATCCCTCTGATCGTTCGTTGTTAATTATTAACGAAATAGCACTCTTTCGTCTGGGGCGCACGAATCGCTCGGAATCGAGCGCGTCCAACCCGATTGACCTACTTGCGGTAAATTATTGTATGCCTGATGCTCGCATCGGAGTCGAATAAGATCGATAAAAGTGCCACTTCCGGTGCAACGGCGCCGGTGATTAACGGGATGGAGGACTGCGATTTTTAAGAGCGAAACGAGATGATTATCGATGGACAAGTGGGAAAACGTTCGTTTATCTTGAGCATCAGTGTTCAACCTTTTGTTCAAGCTTCTGCTGCTTTTCATTGGCCAACAAAAATTTCTCCACGGCCGTAAACATAGGTTACATATCTTTTTTATAAATTCAACGTAACCTGTATATTGTTTACGAGGATATTAAAAATAATACATATTTATAGTGCAATTGGTTGGAAAAGTATATTTATATTAATTGAAAAAAAAATGTTGATAATACGAATGAAAATCACGTAAATCTATCTCGGTATAAAAGAGAACAAAATATTGGACAGAAAACTTACTTACTTCACACAGGTTAACAAAAGATAATAATAATGATAATGATGATGATATTTCGGAAAACAAAAGAAAATTTTATTACTGTAATTCAAAACGATCAACTTTTTCTCTTTAATCGGCACAATTCACCACGTTATCCTCGTCGCTTGAGCTATTTGGATGTTCGACTTCATTATCATCGTTGATTTGCTCTCGGACTTATCTTTTGTCTTTGTAAATTTGCTGCAACATTTCTTTAAATCTTGTTGAAATTTTAATGCACGTTTGCATCGATGTCTACCTTCTGGTGAATTCGAGATCGCGTAAATAGTGTTATAATTTACCGCGTAAAGTGAAGTGTAGCCGGGTGTAATTAGTTCAAGAAATGAGAGGAACAAGAAGAAACTGTCGCAAGTGTATGACATGAGTGTATCTCTGAGTTCAGGTCCGTCGGATCGGTGTAATTTCGGTCGCAATTGAAGCCTACGACTGAAACCGGACCGGATCTCGATTCCAGTCTACCGGGATCAAAGAGTGAGGTCGGACTTGACACGATCCTCGGATCTGGTTAGTATCGAAAGAAAAAAAGCTCCCGCCTCTAAAAAGCCAACGAAAAGAGAAGAAAGAAGAACTCGAGGATTTCTGGTCGTGGCAACTTTCCTTGGCACACATTCGCATGAATTTCATGTCGCCCGAATTTGAAGTGAAACTAAACGATCTCTGACAATTATTCATCAGATTTGCAACATACATTTTTCGTCGCTGTCACTAACAATTGATAAAAAGTGAAATAACTGTTTAATTAATTACATCTGTATGCTGGTCTACACTGAAAAAGATTTGAAGATAATGAATTTTTTATTAATAAAAATCAAGATCCCATTCTGTCCGTAATTTCTGTTTGAATATATAGTTTTCATAAACAAATGTTGAAGAAAATTTATCAACATTTACTTGGGAAAACTTATGAAAAATTCTTTTTAGTATATGTTTTGCAAAACGCCATTAAATTTGTCGTTAGGGAACACTAATTTCACCAATTTACACAGAAACGGTATCTTCGATAATTTCCGAGATATTTGACAAAATATGTTCCGCATCCGCAACTTTTGAGGGTAGTTTTCAACATCGACGATTATCGATGAAAAAAAAACACACGGGTCGAATATTTTTCTGAAAGCATTTATGCCAAATTTCATCGAAATCGGTACAGTGTAAAAAATCAACGCTCGATTGGAGCGTAAAAAAAGAAAAAAAAATTCCTAATTAACCGGTCCGATTTCTACGTCGAAATGTCACACACGAACGTTTCTAGTGTCTCGAGTGGTGATCGTATATCGAATGGTTCGTATCGAATCGACGAGAACTCGGAGTCGATGAACGAGTGACGAGCACGATTCAGAGGGACCACACACGAGTCGATGCCTCGCGTTCTCTTTTGCGTGTGTCCCGGCCACGGAACGATCGCTCGCGATCGAATACCAATTACACGCGTGATCGATGCATCATTTTCTTTGCATCTGAAGAGCTGCGTGAGCTCGCGACACTCTGTGTTGCTAATAAATTACTCGTTTCTTCTCGAGCTAACTACACTCGATCACGTCGCAACGTATCGCCAAAAGAAAGTGACGAAACTACTTTGACCAGGAACAAACGTACGAATCGGAAAGGATACACAAGCGGAGCAGAAAGAGCCACAGAAATAGTTTATCATTGCAGCAAGCGTAAGCGGGTAATTGTAATATTTTTGCATCTATAAGTTGGAAGTCTCGTCTTGGCCAGAATAAATAATTCTTAATTATACTCTTGTGAAGAAGGAGAACTACCACCGTGAGAACGCTTCTCGATTTATTCGGTTCCGGACCGGTTTAACACCGGGGTGTGAATAAAGACAGCGTTTTTTCAGCAGTTGCCTCCGCGCTGCTTCACGGTTCTTTAAACAGGCGTTGTTGGACCGGTGCCAATAACAGTGGGACATTCTCTCCGAGAGAACAACGTACGAACATGCGTACGTATCTTCCCGATTCATCGACGACAGGCTGGAAAGGCACTCGCGTGCCTTTTCAACGCAACGAGGCAGGAATGCGTGAAGAGCGTGCGTGGGTAACTCAACCATGGCACCGTTTTTTCCCTCTTTTTTCTTCCCCCCTCCTCAATGGGTTGATAATCGTTGCACGCATCAATCGCGAAAACACAGTCGTGAGCGTTGATGAGGCTTGGCTCGATGAGAGAGGCTTGTGCGCTTGAGGCTTCTTTGACCCCTCAATTGATCGCGCGACGAGACCTTTAATCTCGTTTCTGCTTTGCCCTATCTCACTCTCTCTTTTCTACACACGTCAATCGTTTCCCTCGGACAGTTCTGAATGAACGTTCTCTCATTCGACTGTGAAATCTGAATGTACAAAACGCATTACGTGCAAGCTCGATCGTGCTTCTCGCGTAATTCGCTGACAACGGACGAGTCAGAATCGATCGCGTTGACTTCCTTTTATAGATTGGCGTACGTAGTGTTGCGAGAAGGATCATTCGCATATAAAACAGCATCGGGGCGCATAAAAGTGGAACTACTGCACGAGGATGGGAAAAACGGTCGCGGTTTTGTCGAGCGTGATAAACGAATTTTCGGCACGTCGAACGAAGATGAAGACCTCGGGGCACGTTACTGAAAAACCTACAGATTGACTTGACTGTATCTACCTGATAACCAGGCCGAACCATTAATCTTTCTAACGGATTGATGTTCACCTACATATAGCCAGATAATACACCTCCTTCGTGCTGCTTAATCACACACATACGCACACGTACACATATCTCTGCGTACAGGGTGTTGCTACAGTTCTGCGGAAAGTAGATCAGGAAGTTAAATCAACATCCTAAAGATCGTACGAAAATACGAAGCGTGGAATCTCGTGTAGCGAAATTCCCATCTATCGTGATACGTTTAATCTCGCGATCAGATAATCTTGTTACGATGAAGGAATAAGGTCACAGATGGTCACGCGGATTGGAGCACAGAGCAATGGGCGACCAAGTGTAAAATAAAGTTAAATACGGGGGAAGAGAGTAGAGCGCAGCCTAATTTCGAACGAAACGTTCGTACGTTCGTTCGTTCAAAAAGGGCTTTCCGAGGGAACACCCTGTAGATGCTGGTCGATGCGAGAGGCTTCGATGATGGATAAGATTACACGTATCCGCGCGATGATGGACATTTTGTCACGGCGTAATTAAAACGTATTAGCGGCGTATTATTCTGTTCTTGCCGGAGCCACGGGAGCGGAAATTCGACGAGCCATGGCGATTGAAATTTTTCGATTCGAGTTCGCGAAAACGGCACGTTTCGAATATCAATCATTTCCACAAAGGACCGACGATGTAACCGAGGTACCATTATACCGACGCACGTGATATGGATATTAATGAATGGTAAAAAGAAATCTCGCCCCGAGGATATTAAAAATCGCGGCAACTGGAAGATGAGCATCGGACGTTTTTCAATGTTCCCTTTTTAATACGTACAGGGTGGAAAGAAACGAATTCTACCTGCCGCAATTTGAATTTCGAGGTAAAAAAAAGAAAAAATTTTCTTTTTTCCTTCATTGTATTCTACTCACCAATAGTTCTCTTGAAAAAAGTTTCTTAATCATTTAACATTGCAGACGCGTGCGTGCTAACAGCGACTTTATGATTTTGTATTAGGTTTCACTAACATTTCATTTATCATAGTTGCAGCATCAGTACGAGTCTAAATAATAAAATTAACTGTTAACAATATTCGAAATACGAACATTGCATTCACGCGTACAGAATCATAAAGTCGCTGTTAGAACGCAGTGTTAAATGCTTACGAGACTTTTTTGCCATTTTTCAAAAGAACTATCAGCTTGCGTTCCTTGAAAAAGTTTTACCTTCGTGATGGGTATAGAATACAATGCAAGAGAGAAATATTTTCTGACCTTGAAATACAATTTTGCGACAGGTTCTTTGCATGTATTTCCATCGAATCGAAGGTAAAATTCATCTATGATAGCCACGGGCGAACTTTTCTTTCCACTCTGTACATCTCGTTATGAAAGTTTCATTACTTCCTTACTACTTTTAATGGAATATTATATTACCTCCGTCTCTGTAGACATAATATTAAACGTTCTGACTAGCTTCGAACTGGAGCTTAAAAAGTCAACTTTATCAGATTGCATGTGAGGGTTATTGCCGCTACAAATACGCGAGCAAAGGGAGAGGAAAATATCGAGTATCGCTCCCGGTAGAGCTCAGTTCCTTGGAAAATCTAGGAAAATAAGTTTCCCCGAGGTTAAGAATGTCCCTTCCTTCCTCCTCTCCCCCCCCCTCTTCCTCTGCTCTCTCAGAAAAAAAAAAGATTCTTTTCCATTTGAATAGACGTATCACTTCTGGCGCAGGAATCTGTGCCGTTCGGTCTCTATTCTTCTGGGATGGTGTATGCCAGTGGTTCTCGAGAGTATCTTCTGAAAACACTCGATGCCCTTTCACGGAGAGAGCTGGCTTCCCTGCTGCCGCGCCGCAGCCCTAAGCCGATGGGCTATTCATGGCCCTGACAAGGCTAGCCTTTGAGGTGCATGACCTGTGCAGCAACTGCATCGAGCGAGCCACGCATAGAAATGCCCCGTGAAACGATCGCTATTTCTGTTCGCATTGCGTGCACCCCTTTGATCGTTGCTTGCCTATTTATCATACGCCGCGCGATTACACTGTAACTCGTTGGTTCCTACGATGAAAAAGAAAGTTTCTGTTCTCTTCTGTTCCTCAAAGTGTGCCTGTCTCCTTCTCCTTCTCTCCCTCCCCCCCTGGCGATTGAATTTCGCGACACCTCGACCGTGGCCACCTCGCTCTATTAAGCCCCGTCCCCCCCCC
>NIPQ01092725.1:0-16466 GCA_002806875.1 Lepidotrigona ventralis hoosana
CCACCCGGGGTCACGTTCGTTTTTTTTTTTTACCAACGAAAACCATCCCTCTCACGGGTAGCAATCCTTGCGACGTTCGACCACGAGTATTCCCCCCCAACCCCCAACCCCCCTACCGCCCTCGTGATGTCTGTGTGTGATATGTGAGTTGTGTTCCTCGCCACGTCCTACGCCACTGACACTCTTCGTCCTTCTCGGAGGGAAGGAGCAGCGACGAGCCAAGCAAACGTCAAGCATCGCGACTAAGGTGAGAATTCAAATGACGAATGCTTTTGATTCTACCACTTTTCGAAACGTACGAGACCGTGCATCTGGCATCTTGGAGTACGAACGCTTGTGCATTTGGCACTTTGCGGGGAATTTAGAGCTGCAAATGTGGCATTGGAGTAAATAGGATGGATGTAAGGAATACCGAATATTGTGTACTGGTAATTTCAAAATACGCGTGTAACGTATTCTTAGGAAAGTTCTCTTGCATAATCAGAGATTTCCTCGAAAGAGAAAAAAATTTCATTCCGTTAGAATCTCTTTTTACATATAGTACAACAATCTTCCAATCCAATCGATCCAATTGAAAATTAATCGAACTTGATTCTCAGCAATATTCTGGTTCTTAACACGTTCCGTGCCATGTGTACCACCGGCGGTACACGCAGTCATATTTCTTTAATGCGTTGAAAACATATATTTTATGACAAATGTAATTCTGTAAAATATATTGCTAATAATATTACCACAAGTGGTACACGATGTGATAGCTACAAGAGAACTATTTATCGATTGATGATGTAATGAAAGATTATGTGATAATATATCAACCTTTAGTCAAAATATCAAATGGCCTGAATGACAACAAAAGGCAAAAATGGCTTGGCACAACTCTCTCTGATTACGCTTACAATATGATACAAATCCTTGCTTAAATTCTATAATTCTTTCCATAAGAATATAGATTTATACGAATATTATTAGGTACATATATTACACGGATTGTTGACATCCGAATTCTATTCCGACTAGCAAGCGTCTATGCGCAATACTTTCGTTTTTATAATACTCTTGGAAATTTGCTTCTGTAAGTTAGTTGACGCAATATTGAACATATAATAAATATAGGGAGAATTTAAATACGCATGATAGAGACTACGTGGCCGCAAACGTAGAAGCTGATATGCTTCCTTTTACGATTTGTGATTCTTTTAATCCTCTCGTAACCACAGACAGCAAATCCTGTTGTATCAAACAGTAGCTTTACGTGACATGCATTAGGTTGTTACATACAAAAACCACAGGAAAGAGTATTCTTACAGGAAGGGAGTTTTAAAAACTAAATTGTCAGTCTAAATTTGTTTTTTCTTGTTTGGTTAAACATATTCTCCATTTCTGTTTAAAACATATATTACGTTCGATATTTTTAGAAATTTTAGAGATTTAGAATTTTAAGATCTTTGAGACTGAGAGATTTTCTCTTTATTTTTCTGCCTGTTCAGGAGAAACGAAAATTGGAGGAAGGAAAGTCAATGAAATTATTCGAGATTTAGTGATTAAAAGTAGCTCAGTGTTGTTACATGTTAATTCGAAAGTTTAAATTACCACGCGTTCAAGTTTCAATCGCGGAAGTGTACGCGAGATGTACTTTGAAAAAAAGAGTCTGATCTGTGCGAAAATTGTCTGTTCGTCGCACGACCGACGAATTTTATTAGCTCTTACATTTTTCAGATCAGAATAATTGTTTAGTATCTCTGGAATCAGTCACCTCGCGTCAAAAGAAAAAAAACACAATCTTGAAAGGAGAAATAACACCGGTAATGAATGCCATTAGACGAAATACGAGCGAATACCGGAAATGCGAATACGGGAGCGCGTGGTGTTCTGCGGTAGATTTGTGGATTTGTTACCGGAGGTTTGTAACCTGAAACAATTACGCCCCAATTGGGGCCATCCTACGTGCATGCCTCTGTCAATAGACTCTATAGTTAGACAATTTACCGCATTATCGTCGCGTATGAGGTAGCTCTCTGAACTCGAAGGCCAACAAAAGCGGGCAACCCTAGAAAAACCGTTAACGATCCACTTGCAATTTTCGAGACTTTTTCTTTTCGCATAATTGCACGGTGGCTCAGCTTACGGAGTAACATTCCTATTTTTTTTCCGCCTCTCACGTTCCCGAGAGTGCCGAGTGTAAAAATTGGTTTTCGCAATAATTTTCATAGCTGCTCGAGCCGTAATTGCCCCAGTTTTTCAACCTTTTAATACGAATTCTAGTACACGAGAATGTAACGTTTCCCTCGATTGTCCGTTGAGGAACGAGGCTGATCGTACGCTTTATCGAGCTTTTCGTAGTGAAAAAGAAAAAAAAAATGAGGCACTTTCGAAGGACATGTCTATGTAGAATATTCCAGGGTTTAATGGACAAACTTTGTTAGCTAAAGTTGTTCACCAAAGTATTCATGAACACTTGTAGAAACGTTCTACGAACACGATATCGTGTGTGTTATAAGAAACATTTTGAAACTTCATTAGCAATGCGCGAAGACTCGACTCTCGTGATTATATCGGTGAAGTTCGAAACGAATTCGAAAGTACAAGCTGTTTAGCGTCGTGAAAGCACTTCAAAATTTGCACAATATAATCATCATATGTTTAAAATGGCTGTGTTCTAATTTCTACGTACATTTTTAGATTAGCTTCAAACTTTATTAATATAACGATAGTCTCGTTATTACGGTATTAATAAAATTTCGAGTTGTTTCGTATTAACGACGAAAGTTCCCCCAAAAGAAATACATAAGTGTATTTTCGTATATTTTCCGCGAGAGTAATCAATCAAAAAAAATATGACGCAAGCACGCGTTACTGGAGACTTCAATTGACTGGAAGAAATATAACTTGTAGTTATCTGTTGCAAGATAAGGATAAATTTACAATCAATAGAATCACTTGTTATTAATGCTCAGTAAAAATAATATCGTGAAGCTCACTTTGATTTTGTTTCATTCCGGTGAATCAGTGTTCTTGTACCAGTTTATCGTATATGTTGTTATCGTACTCATAATTGATTGTTAAATTCTAAAATACTATCTGGTGTCGAACGTGACAGAGAGGTAGAACAATTTGTTGGGAGGAAAGTCAAGTAATCGAGAGGAGAGCTCGGAGTCGAGTTTCAATGAATTTCCGCGAGTGTCAGGTTAATGTGCTCGTGAACAGCGATTGATCATTTTGCTCGTTGATACAACGATATTAGCGACACACAGTGTGCTTATAACTTTAATATGCATTCACCAATCAAACCATCTATCTCGATATTTTTCACGAGGTATATAACAGGCGTTCGATTTCATGTTAACATGCTTATTAATCGATTCTCAATCAATTATTTCCCTACTGGAAATTATATATTTCGCTCTGGAGTGTAACGCTCCATTGCGGCTCTCATTACCATTTTCCCATTTAATTATCGAGAATGTATTAATTAATAGTTATCATCGTTAATTCTTCCATCCACCAGCCTGTCCACGATTATTCGCGTTCGTTCACCCTTCAACGTGTCTTTTCATTTCACGACCGTACGATATTGTGTCCATATGCCACGGACAATTGCGTGCAATCATCGTTGAGCGACTGACTGCAAACTTCGCAAAGATTTAAAAAAATTCAACAGGAGGAAAAGAAAGTTGTTGGAATCGTAATTTACTGGTAATATATTTGCTTATTTAATTTTACCGACTTGATAATTAAGTTGGACTAATCAATTGGAATTTTCGATTCTAACGTAGTCGGCTACGAACGAACGAAATTTGAAATTATTGAATTACAAAATTAGTAACAACACGAACATACACAATATATAATATCACTTTCGATTATTGTGCATTTTGATTAACTTTGACGATCGTGTTGTTACTGATTTTGTAATTCAATTTAATCAGTAAAATCAATATATATATAGACAAGAAAAAATTGACTGAGTAATACAGTATTACAATGATACTGATAACGAGTGCAAGAATGTTTACGCAAAAATCGAATTGTCGAAACATTTATGCAACAAGTTTATGCAACATCGTCACTATTAAATTTACCCTCCAACTGTCGCAAACGACAAAAGCTGAAAGTGCGAATCAATGTTCCGAAGCAAGCAGTTGTAACCATCCAATTCACAAAATTTCTCTGCTTTCAATTTGTGGATCGAAAGTTCCTTCGAAAGTACACGCGAAGGGGAGGGCAACTTGCACGGGGGAGAAACATTTCGATCGGTCTCTGCCGAATTCTTCGAGAGAGTCGGAAAAAAGGGAACGATACTTGCCGCTGTGCGGCACATCGCTTTAAATAATGTTTGAATAAAAAGGCCGGGAAAGTTTTTCGGTTAGACTTACCGCTCGAAGCAGGATTTACAACGAGGGGGTGGAGTGAGGGAGAATAACCAACCCGTCTGCCGTGTAGTCGAGGCAATAATAAAGTGAGACGTCGACGAGGGCGCGAGAGAAGCGACCAGGTCACTACTCCCTGCCTCGTTCTCTCTCTTTTTCTCTCTCTGTCTGTCGTTCTTGCGCGTACTCTGGATATTCAATTTCAATCGGATTCCAGGAGAGAGCTTCATCCCTCGAATCCGTTACAAAAGTTCGATTCGCGACGCGGAGCCGACGACGAGCCGGACCGATCTCGACCGCTTCCACTTTCGACGTGGGGGCGTGTTTTAAAAGTACTACGGAAAGGGAGGCGAAAACTTGGCCCTCCGTTTTCTTTCGACGAGTCGTTAACTTTCTTCGAGAGCATAACCTATCTTCGGTCTTGACCCTCTCCACATCTTCTTTCCCTTCGTGTTTCATTCGGATCTCGCTGCCTGTTTGCCGGCGGATGAACATATGTCCGGAGGTATTTGGGAAATTTTATATGTGCATCGCGGCTTATAACCGACGTAAGAATGCACACGGTGCGTGTAATATATAAAAATATGCAGAATGCACGAGGTAGAGTATCTGTTACAAGGTATGGCAGATGAGAGAAATTTTCATTGCAGTAAATTCACATTTAAATTCATGAAATTTAAAACGTGAACGTAAAAATCAGATCGATACGCGGATAAAAATTTCGAGTCTTATCAAGGATGATTTCATTGAAATATGTAATCATCGTCAGAGATAATTAATTAATTGCAAAGATCGACTGTGTTTAATTTCGTTTATTCAAAATATCCCTTATTGAATAAAAATCAATGTTTAACGCGTTCTGAAACAGCGAATAATTTATATCGCCGTCGTTGATGGCTTCATATATTATAACACACACACATATATATATATATATATATGCTTACTTACATTACCTACCACTATCAATTTTAATTATAAGTTTTAATCATAAATACAATTTTAAATAGTAACATTTAAGAAAAAGAAAAAAAATATCAGCATCACCGAGATAAAATAATCCCATCTGGCGTAGGAGTATAGTTTTATCTAAAATCGATAGTGACAGTCTAACAATTTTTAGATAACGATTCAAACACAACCGTTAATTCTCCGCGGTCCTTTTCAATCGTACCGATTTACGATCTCGTTTCTACTATCGCTACATTTCTCAAAGTCGGAGACCACTGTGAAATAACGCTGACGATACCGCATAAGTTGTCAGAGGGGGCAGAGCTTGTGGAGCAGCATGTTTCAACGAGCGTACGAATGAAACGTTTCCCTCGATCGTTTTATGACCGACAGAATGGTGCCAGAATTTTTCGTTTTATTCGCCGGTTTCGGGAAGCATCGTTGTTTTCCGGAAGTCCGCGCGCAACCAGATAGAGCCTCGCGCAACCATCGTTTAAATTTATGTAAAATTTCCTCCTCGGCCAACAACGGGGTAGAAATAGAGAGAGAAAGAGAGAGAGAGAGAGAGACGTGGCAGCTGCTTTTCATTATTTACGAGCCAACAAGTAATCGCGTTCACGACAACTTGTTGCTTACTAGAAAACTTGCTGGTCGCGGGATCATATCGGTTCGTTTGTTCGCCAAGGTAATCGCGCGGTATCGCGCGTACACGCGAGATTTCCTCTTCGATTTGCGCGATTATCCGTGGGATTAGTTTTCGATTGCGCGGCAGAGAACGATTTCCGCGATCGGAGCTAACTGAGATGGAAAAAAAAAAGTCGGCGCTTTTTACGAGCGTGATTCCGTTCCGTTGAGTTTATTTTCAGTGTTCGATTATTTGAGTATTTACCTGTGTACATATAGGGTGGTAAAGAATTACACGTTGCAACTGCCACAGAATGATTAAATTTGTAGGCTGTTTGCTGCGAAATTGGCCTTTTCTCTCTCTTTATAAATTTCCATGGATTCAAAAGTGCGAAATTATCATACTATACACGTTGTAAGTACAAATGGCCAAACAGTCATTTCGCAAAAGCCTCGATTTTTGTCAAAATTTTTACGAATCCGCACTTCCGAGTATTACATATCTAAACTTTCGAATTTGCAAAAGGAAGTCCAATGTTTTTAGAGCAGCTTTTTTTTTTTTAAATCTATGATTTAAGGAGGTAGGATTTTCGAACAATTGATCACTTGATAATTTCATTACTTTTAACTATTTAGATATCTAGACTCAAACCATATTCACGAAGGCCATGATAAATCGTCGACTAATTTCACATCATCTGGCTCGTTTTTCGAACGTTTAAAGAAATATCAAACTGTCGTGTAATTACTCTGTTTATTCGCTTTGCGGGAAGCTTTGACGAGTCGTCAGAGAAGTCCTATTTAAATCATCATTCAACAGCCCCGTATAAAAATCAAATATAAACTGCGTGCTGCCCCCGCAGGGGTGGCCTTTATATTTCGCACGTCAGGAGAGACGTATCACATCCATTCTCAGGCGTTCAAACATCTTCGTAAGCCACCGCGCGTGTAACATTGCCGAATAAAACAGGCAGCGAGAGGAAACGAAATCGCGAAAGAAATCGTCGTGGCAATATTCTCCAACGCGTGCCATTTATCATCCGGGCTATCCAAAGTATAATAAATTTCCCAGCATGGCTATTACGCGACGCTCGATGGCTCTCTCTCTCTCTCTGTCTCTTCCCCTTGATGCTGCTGATTCAGATTCAGAAACGAGCGAACGAATCGTGACTCGTTGCGTTGGGATGAATTAGAGACAAACGTTGGATGATAAATTCGAGCTGTTTTCGTTGCTGGGATTTTTCCAGCGTTCCATCGAACGTTCCTCCTCGATGTAAGTTGCGAGTCGAGGGCCGGAAATTGGGTCAACGGTGCCGAGAGACAAACGGGCGCAGACACGTAAGCGAAATCCGGCTCTCGTGTGCACGCTGCTTCTCCTGCGAGCTTCTCCAGCGTGGCGGATGGTAATGAAACGCAAAATGAAATGTGACGAAAAAATACGAGGGAAAGGAAAGCGTGGCGAGGAGGAAGAGGAAGCTTAGTGTGAGAGGAAGAAGGCAGCTTTCGGTCGGGGGTGAGTCCACAGGCACACGACTTCTTCTCTGTCCACCGTGAACGACGTACAACTTTACTGTTGCTGCGATACAACGTTTCTCTACTTTCGTCTATTTCGTCGCGCGAAAACGTTCCTGGATTTATGAATAATGCAAAGGAAGGTCTCTAATTCTTCCAAATTTGCGACGATGATATCCCATCTTGTTGACCAACATGTAAATGCAGTTTTCTCTTGGCAAATAGCACGAAACTTTTAATTTTTAAACTAATACGCAGCAAAGAACACTCGACCAATTTGCACGCAATTTTTTGGAAAAGTAAACTCGAAATGTTCCGTGTCAAATGGATGAATGATAAGCAGGATCGTGCTGAGCTTGCTTATATTTCACAACGCTTACAGCCAACTGTCGGGAAAAAAATTAATAGTTTGACGCGTAGACGATTATTATTGGGATCATTGAGAAATCTGAGGGAGGAGCTGGATCTTCGAGAGATTTAATTGTTAGTCATCATTGAAGGGCAGCAGATTCATCGTGAAATTATATTAAGGAAATTATTTGAGAGAATGTTACAAATAGATCTCGGATTCTCATGCAAATTCATTCATTTTTGGAACTGCAATTCAAGAGATGGAACCTTGGTGGAGAATTGTTTCACGTAGCGAATGCCACGGGAACGCGCTTTGAATATTTGCTACATTCTTTCGCTTTAACATTCTCTATAAATGGTCTAGCCCGTAATTTCAGTTGTCGTGAATAATTAGACTGTCCGCGTGACTCTTCTGCACGAATTAAAATTTTCTATTTTACTTAGATGTTTGTTCAAACAATGAAACACATATCTCATTTTTACTCGAACTTCGTTCTAATAATTTCTTAATTTCAGAATTGACGACTTTTTCAAAACTGGAATAATGGGACTAGCTAGGAAAAAGCACTAACATTTTTTTTTTATGAAATTTGGCATAAATGTATTATAAAGGGTGAAAATTAAAAGTTAAGGCTGTGTAGCATATCTTGTCAAATGTCACACCGTTTTTGTGTTGCGAATTGATGAAATTAATTTTTTTTTAACGACGAGTACCGTGTACACCATTTTGCAAAAAATCTTTTGTTTAAACAATGTATTAAGAAAACCGTATTTTTCATAAGTTTCTCGAAGTAATTTCTTTGTGAAAGCTACAAATTACGGATAAAACGGAATCTTGACCTTCGCAGTGTAAGAAAATTCATGATCGTGCACTGATTGTAAATNTTTTTAAAAAAAAAAAAAAAAAAAAAAAAAAAAAAACACGCGGAAATTGTACTCTGAATGTACCACGTTCCGGGGAAATTATTTGGATAAACGACATTTCATATCGCACTTAGATCTGTTTCCTCTTTACGCTGGTGCGAGACCTTTTGTAATTCGTACCCCGCGGAGGGTAAAATTATTTTTAATCAGCGCGTAGCGATTATCGCTCGATTTATCAGGGGCGCGTTTAATTTGAACGCCCCGCTGGGAGAGTTTCATTATCATTTTTGCTCTTTCATTAGCTGGATAATTAGCGTTCAATGAATATTTTTAATAAGGTGGGATCCAATTTTTTGCGTTCAATAATCGTCAGCTTCGCGATCCCCGCCGTTTTTAAACGTTTTTAAACTTTTACGCAAAAACACGAGAGAGAACTTTTTTTTTCTCTTTTCTCGTTGTCGATGCTGGATTAATCTTCCAGAGACAGGCGAATCGATACGTTTGATAGTAACTTTTTAAAGAAAATTAATACCAAGAGTTTTGATAAGAACTGGACATTATGAGGCTATTCCGTTACGTCTTTCAAATTTATTATAACNTAAATAGATATAATATATTTTTTTTTATATATATATAGAGATTATATATATATATATATATATATATATATATATATATATATATATATATATATTATTTTCAGAAGTATGACCGTCCTATTGCCTTCTCCTTTTTCCTCGTATTTAAAAAAAGATACCTTCGACTCTTAATGGTTATCATTGTCATTCTCTTAACAATACACTGACAGTAATATAATGTCGCGTTATCTACTCGTTTCATTTTCCATCACACAATCGTCGTAATGCAACTAGACTTTGACAGTTGATGTTTGATTATAAATTCGTTGAAATATTTGTAATTTTTATAAATTACCACTAACATTAATAACGATGATTGTAATAAGTATGAAAACATAAGGAGCAATGTATCCTTTTCACATCCAGAGAAATTACACGAAATTCGACACATTGATAATTTTGAAATTTTGCAAGTCCATTTTTTCAGAGAATTGAGAGAACGAGAAATTACTTTGATACGAGCCGTTTGTTCATTTAATCAACCTAAAATCTNACAAAAAATAATAAAAAAAAAAAAAAAAAAAAAAGAATGGACTTATATCACTTTCAAAATAAATGGTCAAATTTATCTCGTTTAAGTTTCGCTTAAACTTTGAGAAAGTTGATTACATTTATTTGGGAAGGAAAGGAAAATTTCGCGTGCGAAATTCAGAAGCGAAAATTCACTTAGTTAAGAAAAGAGGCTGACATGTGTAAGAATGAAAACTTTCAGTGTGATTTTGTAGTTGGGATCTCTCGCGTGTACATAGAGCGAGACGTCCCTCTGGAAAAGAAAAGGGATTGCCACTGGCGATTGACAAACGTCCGAGCAGAGACGTCCGCGCATCGCATCTCGAAGACATCCAGAGTCGGTTTTATTTCAGCTTTCTTAGTGGCGAAGTAATTACCGAGTTTCCTCTGATTTGGCAGCGGGTTGTCGGCGGGAAAACGCGGAACTTTCGGACGTACGCGGTTCGTTAACGAGTTGTGTTAATACGCCAGCCGCTCGGTTACTCGAGTTATTTGTGTTTGTGAAGCAAATTAACACGCCAGCCAACTCGTTTCAAACTTTCGCTACCTGCGCCACCGTGACAGATAAAAAGATCCCGCCGGTTTTTTTTTTTTTTTTTTAAACGANTCGATTAAGATGATGCTTGCTATAGAGAGGGATGATTAAATCTTTGGTTACGGTAGACTTTGATACGTATCCTAAGCAGCATACGACAGAAGTTCAATCGCGACGAAATTTTTCGTCAGCGTGCATTTCTCAGAAAGATTTATTTATTCGTAATCTGTGTATCGAATTAGCTTTATTTCATAACATATCTAATAGTCTAGTAAGATATGGTATAATTCTCCGGCGAATGCAGCCACTCTCAATTTTCTAACCCTCGCGCGGAGAATAGACAGCCATCTCTAAACTTTACACGATCCGCTGAAAAATTACGAAAATTTTAAATTACTTTTTAGATATGCACAATTGAAATATCGTGAAATAGGGTGTTCCAAATTTCGATTGTTGAAGACTTGTTCGATTAAAATGATGCTTGCTATAGAGAGGGATGATTAAATCTTTGGTTACGGTAGACTTTGATACGTATCCTAAGCAGCATACGACAGAAGTTCAATCGCGACGAAATTTTTCGTCAGCGTGCATTTTTCAGAAATATGATGCTTGCTATAGAGAGGGATGATTAAATCTTTGGTTACGGTAGACTTTGATACGTATCCTAAGCAGCATACGACAGAAGTTCAATCGCGACGAAATTTTTCGTCAGCGTGCATTTTTCAGAAAGTACATTGAAATGATCAAAACGCTGAATTGCATTAAACCAGTTTTATTTATTTATTCGTAATCTGTGTATCGAATTGTTAACGCTAAAAATTTAACAGTAACTTTGAGATTTATTTCATAACATATCTAATAGTCTAGTAAGATATAGTATAATTCGAAACAGTACATAATCCTACATCACATTTCTTGTATTCGTTATACTTGTTCCCTACACACTACACATTTGTGTCTTTTTACCGATCATTAGTGCAATATCACGAATGGAACAATTGTAAAATAATCACTTAATTTAAGTATATTACTGAGGGAAGCTGCAATTGTTGAATTGGAATTCACTTACGTCTGACTCGAGTGAAGTTTGCTACAATTATTGGGCGCCTTTAGTTTGATTGGATTTGATGTAAAGTGAGCGCCTATAGGCATCTTCGAAGTAAGTCAATAGTAGCCAAGAGGTTGAGAGTTTTGGCAAATGTATGAATGTACAATTCAAATTACGTAAACAACGGTCTCGTTTTTACACAATGGATCCTCCTACGTAAAACAAAAAAAATATTCATGCTGTTGAGGGTAAAAAAGAAAAAAAATATTTTTTTAAGCTCTTGATACTGGAATCACCATCCATCACCACCACAGTATCTTTTGTGAGAATAAAATGTTTTACGCGCACTTTACTATAATTTATAATTGTAACAACAACTTTTATGATAGAATTAAATAATAATTTACAATAATATTATTTTATATAGCAATTTATAATGTGACCGTGTTATATAATAATAATAATTGTAATAGTACTGTTACGTAACAATAATAATTTTACTATAATTTTGTTTGCGTAATAATTTACAATACTATTGTAATAATGATGACTATAATTTATAAAAGGATTATGATAATAATAACAATTCAAAAGGGCATTATAATTATAACAATGATTAATTAAACAATGATTATAAATTAATTAATTAAACAATAATGATTATAAATTAATTAATTAAACAATAATTATAAATGATTAATTTAACAATGATAGCAATAATAATTTTATTATAATTTAGTTTAACTCTATCGTGAAAAATTATAGAACGTGATTTCGAGGAATGAATTGCGTGAAACAAGGCTGATCTCATGTGTATCTGTGTTTGTTCCCGCGTTGTGACAAATTTATCTTTCTTTCTGATTCTTTCAGATGCTTCGCGGGACGTGGCTGCAGTGCTCGACGCTGCTGTTACTACTGCTAGGAACGCGGCTACTGTTCGTGGTCGCGCAATGTGGATCGTTCGGCCAGGATAGACAGGAGAAAGAGGACAAACAGGATAAACTGGCGCTGTACAAAGTCACTTTAAGGACTTACTGGTCGAGGGCGCGATTTCCACGGCACTATCCGGAATGGAAGCCACCGGCGCAGTTCGGCAAGCTGATCGGTGAGCCAATTTTGAATGTGTGATGTTTCTTCGAGCTGTGTTTCCTGTGTCCTTTCACACAGCGAAAGGGAAGAAAAACTTGTCGATATAAATTTTATTACTTTTACAATTTTACTTTTTTATCAACTAAGTTGAATCTTAAAATGTTGAATGATATCTTAAGTTTTAAAATTTCACGATATCGTTATTATTATTGTTGTAGTGTTATCTTTGTTGAGGCACGGATTATTAGACTAACGAAGCAGAATTTAAACAAAGAAATAGTTTATCTTGAACGTTTTTCTTCTTTCTAAATTTCTTCTGTTTAAGCATTATCATACAACGAAATTCTTGAAATCCATTGCAATCTTTCTATTCTGTATATTCGAGCTGGATCTCGAATCGAAACAATTAACCCCAACCTCGAATTGAATCTTTTTTTATCTAGCATCGAACCATTTTCTGTCTAATTTAACCTAAATTAAATTGTTTAATTCAATCTATTTAAATTAAATTAAATATTCCTTCGAGATCTTTTTCTATCCTGTATCGAACTAAATTGGATCTCGAACCGAATGAAAGAAATGTTAAATATGGATCGCTTTTTAATCGTCGAATCACTTCCTGTCTAGTCGGAAGAAACTTCGACCACGAAGAAATGAATTATTCTAGAATTACCAAATTTTTCTAAATTATTCGCTGTTCATTATTGAAATTTTTCTCCGCGTCAACGTACTGCAAACGCATATCGCCGAAGAAACAATTAACCTTGCGAACGAAGGCGTTCGATGAAATTCGCGAGATCGATCTCCGACCGGCGTGCAAAATTCGCTGCGCGCAGTTTCTCGACGATCGGCGCGAATACTTATTTTCTGTGCGGCGGCGCATTTCGAGCAACGTCAGCCAACGGGACACGCTTATTCTCTTCGACTTCCATTCGCAGCCGGCGTGAGAAACGATAATTGGAGAAGTTGGAAATTATCGGACGTCGACGAGTACGACTCGTCGTTTCCGTCGCGAGTCGNTCGACGAGTACGACTCGTCGTTTCCGTCGCGAGTCGTTCCCAACGACGTGGCGTCTTGCGATATATATCGAATCTCGCGCGCAATATCGTACGATCCTATCGCGCTTATTTAGGACTCTCTAGCGTCGCCTAAAGAAAGAGAGAGAGAGAGAGAGAGAGAGAGAAATATAGACTCATATTTTACATTTTTTTCTTTTTTTCGTCTTTATTTTTCTTTCTTTTTTTTTTCGAGAAATGAAAGTTATATTTAACATGTTGACTGCTACGATGGCGTCACTATGATGCCTATAAATATTTCAGAGTAATTAAAGTGAGATGAATATCATTAACAGTGAATTTTAATAATAGACGATATTATAAGATGAAATTTCGTATTTTATTGTAATAGAAGTTAGATATTTCGACAAAACGTAAAAGCTCAGTCGACGTGTTAAAAAATTAATTTGTTTAATGATGTTGCAGTAAGCGTTTTCTCGCAAAGACTTGTACAAGCTTGGGACTTGTTGCTAAAGACTGCTTCTAAATAAATAGGATTAAAAAAGATTTAGAGAATCTTTAAATGCTTTAAATTCGGATTTTTATTACAGTCTCTCTTGTAGGAAAGAAATGGAAGCACTGGTAGATTAAAAAATTATTTCTTTGTAATATTGGTAATATGATAACACGCGTGAGTTTTCTCTTACAAATAGATAACATTTCCTTCAGAAAATTGGAATTTATTACTAAAGAAGAGAGACAATTTACAACGTTTTCTTTTCTTAAGAAATGAAAGACAGAGTTAAATATTAACTTTCGTAATATTGGCAGATCATTGTTCTTTTTGCAAATAATTATCATTTATCTTAGTTCGACTCGTTTAATTTGTTTGATGTTGAAAGGAGACGAATCTATCGGTAGTCAATTACGATTCTGTTTTTGTGCGGACACGTTTCTAGGTACAAAGGCGGTACAAAGAAGAAAAAAATTATATAAAAATATATACGTGAAGTTATCTCTGGCAAAGAAAATATTTCACTAATTCGCGAGTAAAAACGGGCCACTTTATTTCGAATGAAGAGAATGAAATATGGGGAAAAACAAACAACAGTCGGTAATTAAATTTCAAATAAATTCAATGCTGGGAAAACACAGAAAGTAATTAGAGTGCAGATCCGAGGGAAAGACAGTAAATGAAATTTCGAATCTACACCGATGAAATTAAATGAAAATTTTTAAAAAGCGTCAGACCAATTACGTAAAAAGGAGAAACCGTATAAACTATTGTGTTTACAAGAAATTGATTTATCTTCCTTTGAAATTGTAATTTCTCCCTAAATGATTATCATTTGTACAACATCATTTATCCAACATCCACATAAATCAGATCAAATATTAAATTACATGAAAATTTTTCAATGATAAAAGATTAAATAAATCTCTCTGCTTAAAATAATAATTCCTCTCGAAATAATTCCATGATCATCGTACGATAATGATTTATCTATCATCCAGAATAATCACATCAAATATTAAATCACGTAAGACCGGCGATCGAACAAGTTGCGGAATTTTTAAATATGTCCTACTTGAAACACGAATCGTGGAAATTTTTCGAAAAATGTTCTTACATTACAAATCCCTGATAAGAACAGATAAACAAAACTTTGAGACAGAATAGGGCTCGTTGAAAATATGAAAATAAAAGTTTTTCTGTCGGAGGGACGAATAATTTGTTCGTCAATATTAAGAAAGTTCTTGATACTTTGCAGCAAATATTGACACTGTAAATGGATTTTTAATTAAATGTTCTAAAATAACTTGTTTCCACGAAAGTTTTAGTACAGAGATTCTAAAATATCTATTCTATGACAATACTGTTTGAAAGTGTTTTTAAAACAAAACACTTGTTCCTATAAAAATTTCACATGTTCTTTTAAGTAAGTAAGAATAAATATATTTCACAACAGATATTCTTTTTTTAATCTTAACACATTAGCTCAAATAGAATTTTTTTAGAAAATGAAGACAATTTTGACATTAATTTTGATCACATTAGTTTCTTCTATTTGCTCCAATTTCCGTAAGAACTTAATAATAACTTGTCGCTTCCATATCTCTCCCCCTAATATCATGTATCATGTATCAGGTATCAGGTATCATGTATCATGTATCATGTATCATGTATCATGTATTAGGTATCATATATCATGTATCAGGTACCGTGTATCAGTTATAATATATCACGTATCATGTATCATGCATCAGGTATCATATATTATGTATCACATGTCAGGTATTACGTAACATGTATCATGTATCACGTATCATGTACGATGTATCACGTATCACATATCATGTATTATGTATCATGTATCAGGTACTATGTATTATGTATCATGTACCATATATCATGTATCACGTATCAGGTACCAGGTACCAGGTATCGTGTGTCAGTTATAATATATCACGTATCATGTATCATGTATTATGTATCACGTGTCAGGTATCACGTATCATGTACGACGTATCACGTATCACATATCATGTATCATGTATCATGTATCATAACAACTTCTTCATAAATAATATTTATAGTAATTATTTATAGTAATTTATAGTAATTTATTATTACGTTAAATAAATCTTCAAGTGTTTCTTCCGCTCGTTCTGCTTTTGCTGAGAATTCCACGGAGGCGTAAAATTCCACGGAGCCCGCTTGGCGCACTGTAAAATTCATCGGGATCGTTTCAATCGCGACGCAATCCTCGTCGCGTTGAACAAGAAATTTCTCTTTCACTTCGGTTGATGGCCGCGATCCACGCGAGGGTGGGGGGGATAGAGAGGTGAAAGGTGAGTGTTTGCAGTCGGTCCATAAACAAGGGGAATATTTCAGATAGTAACGCGAGTCGCGGGAACAGGTGTCGCGGCTCCCTGACGGTCTATAAATTTTCCTGGCACCTCGTAACTCCGCGTGG
>NIPQ01092725.1:18074-43745 GCA_002806875.1 Lepidotrigona ventralis hoosana
TAAAAAAAAAAAAGGAAAGGAACACTTCATCAATTCTGTGGCAATCAACTAAAACGGCCCTGATACGTACGTACATACGTTACGGGACGAAACGACACTATGGAAAGAGTAAAAGGCAGGAGGATCGTATTGAATGATAATGGCTCATAGACACGGCTGGAATTTGACGAGAGAGAGAGAGAGAGAGAGAGAGAGAAATTTCTTTTGTCGCGTGCGGCCGGAATGCACAATCGTCGAACGATCCCGATGGCGGGACCGATTTTCGCGTCGGAGACAAATGGCTCTGGCCTGGGAAAATCTCCCACGAACGATTTGTCAGTGCGCGGACCTCTGTTCGCTCTCTCGTCGTTCTCTCTCTTTCTCGATATCGGCAATCCAGTTGAAAACGAAAGGGCCTGGGCCGCGTGCACCGACACGGCTACTAATTAAAAAGGTCCGGTATTGTCGGTGGCTGGCATTGTTGGCTCTGGCCAGATCGAGGGTAGTGGAATTCCTGCAGGCCAACAGCGGGTGAAAAGCAGCTTTGTTCTTGGCACTCGCTGTTCCTCGCTCTCCCCTCTCCCCCTCGCGTCGCTCTGACGGATTTTCAGAAGCGAAAAGCCTCGCGGCGGCACACCCTCCTCTTCTCTGGCCCTCGATCCAACTACGTACGTCGCTGTTCCTTTCAATTGAGAAGTAAGCTTCCATGGAGCTTAATCAAATCTCTTACGTACTTCTTTTGCCCGCCGGTCTTTTTCAGATCGTACGAATCGCCGAGTAATACCCGGTTGCAAGCGGGAATAGGGGCGAAAAAGTACGAGCTGGATTGAACGGAGCGAGGGGTGAGAATTTGTATGGACGATGATGAACGAGAACGGAGGCACTGTTTAGAACATATATATAGGTGGAATATATAGGAGAGAATTCGAGAATGCCGCGCGTGGATGCGCGACACGCGTGGTGATTCCACCGCGCGTGACGAGAATACTCGCGTTGTGCGTATAGCACGTGCGATAAGATCTTTAACCCTTTGTGTACCATAAGCTCGGAAGAATAATGGTGCAGAAACAATTCTTTCAATAGGCAGCAACTAGATTTTGTTCAACGAGATGAGAACTATCGTTGTTTACGTAATGCCACATGTTATCGTTCGATTATTGATGAAACTGGACAAAGTTCCGTGATAAAATAGAGAATAAAAGAGAGAAAGCACGAAGCACTCCGTGAAATGGAAACTATGCAAATGGTTGAAGATCTTGTCGAATGCAATTGTACAAATGCTTCCGAGATTGACAAAGAAAGAAATATTAAAATTGAACATCTTTGTAATCACCAGATATACACGTATGTATGCATACCTGTGTTGTACAAGCGTATTAAAAATTCCAAGAAAAAGACACTAAAATTATCGTAGAAGTATATTGAAAATTCCAAAATTAATAAAAAAGAAAATACTAAAAGTGTTGTACAAAAATTATGTATTAAAAATTCCAAAATTGAAAATAAAAATACTATTATTCAACATGTACTCGTAATCACCGGACATACACGTGTGTATATATATCTGCTGTACAAGTGAATTAAAAATTCAATCGCAAAACGTTCGATAATAAAGTGTTCTTTTTCACTCTACACTTAGTGAGTAAAAATCTACGTGCGACTGTCGACGAGATGAAAAAAACTGGCGACGAGACGCAGAATTCAATGGACAGAAACGAGCACGAGCGAGCTCTCGAGGTGGATGGTTGGTTAATACGATTGCTCGCTTTGAAGCTCCAATTAAAAATGGAAGTTATTTGTTACGCGAAAACATCGAAAAAGAAAGAGTCCCCGTGTTCGTTTACGCGAAAATCATACTTGCCCCGAAGGTGGGACAAAAGCGAAAAGAAAAAAAGAACGCGAGAGCGGGAAAATAATCGGAGAACGGGAAGGGGGTGGGGAGGGTGGAAAAAGTGGTCAAAGAACGTTATTAATTAATCTAATGAACAGGACAGTTCGAGCGATGCGTTGACGCGAATTGCTCGGCTTCCCAAAACAAATGATACTTTTATTTTTTTCATTTTCATTGGTCTTTTCAACCCTCCCCCTCCACCATCCCCCCTTCAGCAAAAAGAACTCTCCGAGCATAAAAAGCAAAATGGGACAAAAACAAACCGCGTAATCGTTTTCATCGGGACCGCAAACAATGAAGAGGCGAAATGGGAAATAATCTGAAATTTATGAAGCGTGGAATAAACGGCGTATCTGTTTTTTTTTTTTTTTTTTTTTTCTAGTAACGTTATAAAATTCAACGATACACGCGGAAACGGGATACGTTGCTGGCCAACATCTCTGGCAATTGAAAAAAAAGAAAAAAAGAAAAAAGAAAAAAGAGAAACGACGAAAAAGATAAAAATTGCATATACTCGAGGCCGATTCGCCTTTCTGGCGGACGCTTAAATCGCAGTGGCACGGTCTGGCACGATCGATTTATCCGTCGCGCATACGTTATCGCGGAAATAAACGGCGGGAATCGATGAATATTCAAGCAAGTATTCGCATCAGCCTCGCCGATCGAGGCTAAAGGATCCTCCCGACTAATCCTCGTTTCCCTTTGCTCCGTTCCCATCGCGAAACTCATTGTTTCTCGTTGAGAGAGCCAGGCAGGTTGTTTATTTTACGTTTTACCAGTATACCAATAGATTGATCTTTCGACTCGAGACCTTCTGCTGAACACAGTTCCAACGAATGATATCTTCGTTGCATCGAGCGGCTCTTGCCGTCGAAATTTCAAAAATTTCAACGACTTCAACCTGATCGACCGAGAATCGTGAGTGAGAAGTGTTCCTCCCCCGGAACTTCCGAAACGTACAGGGCCACTTCTATCCGCGGTCTTCGCTAATTTTGCAACTAATTAAGTCACTCTGTAAGGGAACTCTGTTGGATTAATGGCAACGACGAGAGAGGGTGGAAGTTGTCGGAGCGCCCTTTGAAAAGCAAATTCCCGCCAAGCCAAACGGAGAAACCGCCAGAGCAGAGAGTGCCGTTTTGTCGGATAGCTTGGCAAATTGAAAACGCCAACTTCAAACGGCCGAGCGTTTGTATCTCGTCCACGTGGCCATTGCGTGCTCGACGCGTGGCAGGAAAAATCACGGGTGTGCTCGCCCCTCCCCGAGAGGGGGGGAAAAATCGCTGGAAATCAAGAATCAATTCGATTCCGGTGCCGTGCGCGTATTAATGCGTGCGAGCACGTAAAAACGAAATTACACGCTCGGCCCTCATGAATTTTAATGGCCGCCTGTGATCCTGAATCGCAATGCACGACGGTGTACACACCGAGCATTTGAATAACGTTTATGTCGTCGATTATACGTGTGTCTACGAGCTTTAATAGGCCCGCGGCAGCGTTTCTCAAACTAAAGCGCGATATTCACTTGGCTCCTGCATGAAAACACTTGGGGAACATTATTTGGGTGTTACGTTACAAATGGCGGCGGCGGTGCTTTAAACACGCTTGATCGCAAAACGTGTACGTATTTACTTGATTTATTTTTGCCAAGATGTATTTCAACAACGAGATGAATTTAAATCCACAAATAAATACCTCGGTAAATAGCTTACTTTCGGTAATTTCTGTATATTTTGATTAAATTCGAATTTTTCTGTAAATTGGCTAGTGTCTGGATAACTTGTGAACAATGCATTCCTTTGAGAGAAATTACTATTTATTAATCCATTGATAGTTTGCACACGTTGATTATGTTCAAGTACGATTACTACAAATCGAGCAGTGACTGAATATTTATGAACAATATATTTTTTGAACGTCTTCTTGCAAAGATCATCTGTGATCAGTTGATATTGCGATCAACTTAATTGTTATTATATTTGTTATACTGAGTTAACAAAATTTAAGAACCATCTCTAACATCATTTAACGCTTAGATAACGATTATCTAATTATCATACTTATTGGACATTTGTTAACAATGCCCAACCACTATTTAATACTAAAATTATCTAATTGGTATATATTTATTAGATATTTGTAAACAAATTCTAACATCGTTTAATACCGAAATCATCTAATTGTTACACTTACCAGACATCTGTCAGATCATTTAATATTGAGATCATCTAATTGTTGTACATATTACATATTTATTAATAATATTCAAAGCTTTTAATATCATTTAATTAAAAATATTCAAACATCGTCTGTAACATCATTTAGTACTGAAATCATTTAACACAGATACGTGTAACACGTATATCAATGACATTAAAAAATGATCTGTGCCATCGATGCTCGTTCAATCGTCAATTTATTCGTACGATATATCGAAATCTTATTAACCGATCCGACCCACCGTGATCGTGAAAGTTAACGATGTCATACTTATTACACGTTTACGAGTTACGGTCTGACGAGCATAATTCCAACGGAGCTGCAACGCCTTCCACGAACGAGATATTTCACCTTAGGAGTTACCTAGTAACTCGCGGAAATTTCTGTTCCTCAGCCCCTTACATCAAGATTTCGTTAATCCTCTTTGCGACTGGGAATCGTCGACGCCGCGAAGTTTGCCAGTCGGAGGGATTGAATTACGAACGTTTGTAATCGAAAGTTCGTCGAGCTGAAAAAATTATATTCCATTAAGGGCGCTGCCTCCCGCGGGAACGAGTCCTAATGGTACCATTGACGAAACAACGCGGTGTTTCGACGGTTCGTTCCCCAAACTCCGTCTCAATTAAACCTCCGGCACTTGGAAATAAGACGAAGCTGAAGAGAACGTCGATGACGTTAATCCTTCGACGTTCAACTTGCAGTTAGAGGCGTTCCAAGTTCAATCCTTACTGTCACTAGTTAACCATAAAGTGGGGGAGGTAGGGACGTTTACCTTCCGACGTAGGATTTCAAGTTTTCGCTGTACGTGTACACACGAGAGAGCTCGCCTCGCTATCTCCATCTTATCTTTAAAAAATGTCCCCCTCGCGATGATCGTTAAAGTTCGAATGATTCACGCTGATAATTCTCGCGAAAGCGGTAGGGAAGTCTCGAAAGTTTAATCCATCACCAGTGACGTATCAGCGAACGTGCAAACGGCCTCCAACTTGGAGATAAACGACGTTCTTCCACGCTTTATTTCCACCACGTTACGCAGGACATTTGTTCGGAATGGCGTCTCGGGATATTGGTCAAGCGACGCTTTCTAGCCGCGTGCACGTGCAAGTGCTTCACGGATCTTTGAAACGCAAAGCCTCGGGAATAGCGTGGAAGGTTTATTGTTTTAAGAGAGCTGAGCTCTGTTGGCTCAGAAAGAATAGTCAAGCAATAGTCGAAGGTGTGGGTCTTTACCGAAGAGAAATTTGTATGTAATAGTCAAAGAATATTCGAAGGATGGTTACGCGTTTATGAGAAATTGAAAGCAGAGTAGATTATATATAGATAAAACAATTTTTCTCTATCTTTCGTCTTCTCAGTTATATTCACAAAAATTTTGAATTTGCATATTTAATTAGTACATTGTTATCATAGACTAGAGTTTTAAATAATATATATTATTGGTATTCACGAGGAAACAGAATTGCAGACAAACGTCCAAAAGACATTAATAATAAATAAACACATTGTCGAAGTTATGTTTCTAATTATATTTCAATGTTAATTTCAAGTTAAATAACTTGAAAATGTTTTTATTATAAAATATCTTCATTAGAATTGGAACGTATCGATGACCTTTTCCTCTCCGAAAATTTCCCAATCGACAAAATACGACTCGACTAAGAATGATCGCGAGAGAATTGGACTGAAACAACAGAACAATAAGAGTCTGTGCTGCGAACGATTCGCGAAAATATTCCACGCCGCGGCATTTGAAAAAAAAAAAAAAAAAAAAAAAAAAAAAAAACAGTTCCCTGCCGGAGTCATCCTGCGTATTCTAGGAATCCTATTTCTACCTGTGTTGTCGAATCCTTGATAAAACGAGAACTTATAGCGAACGCCTCTCGGCTCGACCCGAGATGAGAAACGCCTTCCTGTTTTCGCGCACGAGTTCCGCAAAGAAGCTACGTGCCCGGCGTGCCGAGCACGGCTTTTATATTTTATTATGCTTTACGATATGTTCTTATCTTATTTCGTGCCACGTGTCGAGCACGAACTCGCGCCGGGGAATTTTTATCGGCGTCGATCAATGAGAGGGAACTCGCGGCGACGAGAGGCCACGTGAAAAACAAAAATCCCCCGCTTTCCCGTCTCGTTATTTCCTTCTCTTTCTCTTCCCCTTTTTTCGAACGTGAAAACGGAAATACGAAAGCGCGGCGAAACGTCCTCGCTTTCTGAACGAAACTTTCCACAACTTTCGTCATTTTTCTAAAGGAGAGACACAACAACGTGGTTCCCGATTCCTACAATAGGCAAATAATACGTATATGCTGCTCGGAAGCATATGGTGGCACATTTTTATGGAATCTGTGATATATAATACGTGCATATTCTTAATTTTAAACGAAGTTTATGAGGAAATTCTTTCACGTATTCTGATAGTATTTAATTGAACAAATACAGATCCCTTGAATAAGTAAGTTTATTCGATGCGTAAAATTAAGTATCAATTTTATGATGTCTGAATTACATAGTATTTTAATAAAATAAACATAAAGCGAGTAGGATTACATAAGTACACGATGGACGGATAAGATGAAAAAGTAAAATTATTATGAACGAGACGTTTCATGTAATTAATTTAATAAAATTATTTTATCGAACATAAACTAGAATACACAAAATTCACATCTTTTTTTCAAGTCAGTATGAAGAATGAAGAAAATGTATACAAGTATATGTACCATGATTTGTGAGCAACATTTGAATATTATACTTTATATTTATCATTCACTCTTAATTTTTTTTTTTTTGTTTCTTCCTTCGAAATTTAATTTCTACTCAAATATTACTTTACGTACTGTGAAGATTTATTTATTGAATTGGACGTACACTGGCCACAAAAAATATTTTATATCGAAATATAAATACATTATAAATATAAAAAATGAATTACGTTGTAAATTAGCATATTATTTGCTCACTTTGTAACTGATCTAATTTTTTGAATTTTGCGTTGATAAATGTAATCATATAGACGTTCAAACATATTATCGGATTGGTATTAACCCTTTAAATGTTTAGTTCGTATTAGAGTACAACTGGTTTACTTATCAGAGGTTCAAATAACATATAATAACCGAATGAACGAATATTAAATCTTCAGAGTTCTAGACTTCAGGTTTTAAAAATTATTAGAATCTAATTACCGCTATTACAAGAACTTAAAATTCAGAAGGTTGAAACTAATTTTAATATCTCACTTTTATTTTCTGACATTTTTTTTACATATTTCACTTTTTGCCTATGGATAGCTGCACCGGCTGCGTGCAAAGCCAACAGCAGAATTTCTGAATACGTGAAAGACGAGGATGGCGGTAGTAGCCGTGTCGAGGATCGCGTTCATATTGGCCATAAATTCGCTGTCTCGCGTATATTTGACCATCTCGGCAGTGATGGCTGTTAACGATCTCTATAACCGTTCAGTCTGATCCACGCGTCAGCCACTGTATTTCAAAAATACCTCACCCTAAAGAAAGGAAAACGAGAAAAAAGAAAGATAGCCATCGATGTTACCCGCATTAAACGACGACATCTCGTTTAATTACCGTTCTCTGTGCGTTAATTAACTCAACGCTGATCAAAGAAAGCCTTTTATAGCTGTACGATCGGCAACCGATTCGAGCAAGCGCGCGATAACCGGAACGAGCGATTACGTTTGAACTCTCGCGTTGCAGAGAGACTTCGAACGACGATAATGAGTATCAAACATTAAACTCTTTGGCAACTCTCTCTCACTCTCTCTGTTCGCAGGTCGAACGCACGACTCCACGTACACGCTGTACAGATTAGGGGAGAGGCTGTCGAGCGGGGTGAGGCTGTACGTGGAAACCGGAAGAACGGATGGAATGGACGCGGACGGAGACTCGCCGAACAGCCTTCACTCGTTCACCGGGCCTCCGGTGCCGCAAGGAGAAGGGACTAGTATCGCGAGAGCGTTTCTCGATGGGAATCACACTCTGATAAGCATCATGGCACGCATCAATCCCAGTCCGGACTGGTTCGTGGGAGTGGACTCCTTCCAACTGTGCGTGGAGGGGAACTGGGTCGACACGGTGACCGTCGAGGTAATTATCGTCGACGAGAGATCATTGATTTCGATACACACAGAAACTCGCGCCCGCCCCAGAAATATATATATATATATATGCTGTGCTCGATTGGCTTTCTCCGCAGCAACCAATTTCAATCGGAAAGCGCGCTTTAATAACGAATTAGGCCGCGCGCGTATATATGGAAAATTAGATCGACGTACCGGTGGAGAATCTCGCATTCATCGTAGCGCGCTGGTCCGGCTCGACAAAAGGCTGGCCTAGCTTTTATAAAAGAAAGAAAAGAGGGAGAAAAAGAAAACTCCTTTTACCATTTGGATACCGGATCGGCGCTGTATTAGCCGTATGTTTCGTTCATTAAAGCGGCCGAGTAGGCAAAAGTTCGGTTGGCAAAGAGAGGGGAGGAAAAAAAAAAGATTCGGTAGGCGATCGGCAAAAGAGAAATATATAGGTCGCGTTCCATTTTCGGCCGTGCCATCTCATTAAAAATCCAACGGAGGCCTACTGAAAGACCTCCGAACTCACTTCATCGTCTGTATTCGCCTCTCTTTTCTTCTCAGCTGGATCCGCTGGACGGCGGGACCGATAACGGTTTCACATTCACGGCTGCCAACTGGCCGACGCAGCCCCAAGGAATCGCCTATAGGATCACGTCACGATACCCGGCACACCCAGCAGGAAGCTTTTATTATCCGAATCTACCTCGTCTGCCACCGATCGCCACCCTCACCTTCACCAAGGTAACTCGTGAACCTTTCTTTCTTTCACTCAGTGCGATTGTTCTCGATTTGACCGGTTGCTATACGATTTTTGTACCAAGAGTTTATATAGAGATTATTTTAAAAAATATAATAAAAAAGATTTCTCTGATATGACAGGTCTTTACAGTCATGTGTATATACATAATGAAGTAAATGAAGACAGACTCGAATAACTTTTGATACGCTGCTGTGTGTAACTATAACACGGCGTGACACGTGTTCATAGACACCTCCGCTGAAACATGGAAATGTTAAATGCTTTGAAAGAATTTCCAAAGTGTTAACACATGTGCAACCTAAAGATTTTGTTTCGTCACTTGCGAATGTTAAAAGTGTTAGGGCTAAAAATGCCCTAACACTTTCCTCTCGATAACTGTCAGAAATATTTGATATTTTCTATAAGGATCAGACGTATTTATACCGGTACGATGAACAAGTATGTTTTCATTCAGTATCATACTAAAATGGTAATATTATCTGAATTAAAAAATATAAATATTAAAAACTATTCTAAAAGATATATAATATATAAGAGAACGTGTATTACATACGGGGTATCTCTGTTGTTTTCAGAGATTTTGTGAAAGAAATTTATTCCATGCGGAATGATATCTTTGCAGATGGAGAATTTTCTTCAAAAATTTCATCTCCGCTCTTTTTGAATAATATATTTCGATATTGATTTAATAATCATTAGTATTAGTAGGCATATCTCACCTCTAATTTTACCAAATTTATACAAGCACGAAAGACTTTTCACTTCCTTCCAACATATCTCCAAAAACATTTTTGTATATAAAAAAGACATGCAATACTAAAGACACGTGTTACAAAAAAAGAAAAGAAGAACATATTTCCTCAATACCTAGCGTTTCAAGCGCCGCGTGTGTACTACTGCACGTTCAAAACAGCAATCGCCGGCATAAATGCGTCCGACGTATTATAGTCGCTTACAGAAATGCGACCTTAAACCGCCAACTTAATTTTACACGAGAACTTTTCTGTTCAGCTCGTAATTAGAAGCGCCGCGTCGGCGACCGAGCGTTAAGCGTGCCCGTGCTTCGTTTTATCGAAGCGGGCTGGCTGGTGCACGCCGCTGTACGTATATTGGCTGGATGATATTTTAACTGGCTCTGTGCGCTGGGCGAACGATCGATACTTCTTCGGATTATCGCGTTAGCGTTTCCCGCGAACAAACTGCGGATTATCTTCCTTCCGAGGGACCGTGCATCGTTGATCAATTTCGCTACGGCGGCTAATCAATTCGGGCAGCGAATCTCTCCTCGGCAGCGTTTAAACCGACGACGACGGTCGGAGGAGGATTTCGTTTAAGGACGTGAGAGCAGAGAGCTCGACAGAGCGGAGGAATTCGATTATCCTATTATTGATATCGATACTGCCNATTCGATTATCCTATTATTGATATCGATACTGCCGTTCATAAGGCAGACATCAATTCGGCCGGCGTAACTCGATTTCTGGCCTGGCCGGCAGGAAAACGGCTGCCGATCTGTCCGCGTAACACGGAAAGGTCCTGAGACCTTTTCCTCTTACGGCGCAAGAAGCCAGAGGAGCAGGAAGCGCGGCGGAAAATAGCTCGGCCGGACCCGATGAAAAGTCGATCGCGTGATTTAATCAGCGTTCCAATTGCCAAATGAAATTTTCAACGACTCTTTCTCCATCCACTGTATTTCGTACCGATTCCAACGAGTTTCGACGTTCCACGTTCCGTGATAAAGCGGGAANTGTGTGTGTGTGTGTGTGTGTGTGATACTTTTCAAAGTGTATTTAGAGTTTGGAGACTGACTTTCAAAGATATTATCGCGTAATCCAATAGATCTGTAAGTTTTATCACGCGGTCTAACAGATTTGCCTCTTTCTCTAGAGATCGTAAAGTTTCTTTCCCCTTTCTGTTTCTTTTTCTCTTTCCCTTCTTTTCCCTTTTTCTTTCTTCTTGTTTTTTCATTTTTTTTTTCTTCTCTCTGCATTAGCGTTCTCCGTTTCGTTCAATAAGAACCGGTACTTCTACGGCAGACGCTGATAATCGATTGGAAACCATAATTGGAAGCTGCCACCGTACGTGAAACAATTAATTAGACCTTAATTAGCGCTCGGCCCAGTTTCAAAGCCCCAAGACACAGTAGATAGGTTGCAGAGGTAGCTGGAACTTCGTCATCGTATTACCTTCGAAAACTCGTGTAAGAGATAAAAGAACAGGTTTCATCTCTGTTCCGTTTAATCCTTTTCTGTCGGTCGCTGACGAGACCTTATCGCCATGTAATTACTTTACTCCGCGCGCTCTAGAATACGATACGGCTAATTCTCCTCTTCCGATAAAGTTCACTCTATCTACACAGTGATTAGCTAGTACACAATTAAACGTGTGTCGCGTTACGTTTTTAACTTCACGACGTTTCAAACCATTCGCGTTATCCTGGTATTTGATGTCGTTTTCTTTAAAAAAAAAAAAAAAAAAAAAAACATTTAGGTCANTTGTAGATCTTGTGATTCTTTTGGACACACGAGTAACATGAATTAATTATAGCAAATAGTGTATTATTTAATGTTCGAAGAATAATTGAGGACGTCTCTGTAAGAGGAGTTTCTAAATCCGTGAACCCATTCTCAAAAATTTTGTTTCAATATTCATATTGGACATTAACTCAATGGGCACTGAGTCGTCAAGTCAATTAATAACACGCAAATCATTCAGAAGCTAAAATGTTCGACTTCGTGAAAATAGCGGAAGGACGCGATGAAATTTCGATGAAAATTGTACATTTCTTTATTGAAAAATTATGGCAGTAAACATTGCCATGTAGTGACAATAATTTAACTTATTATAACATCGCCTATATTCTAAGTCAGATATATTAACATTTAGTGTGCTTATTGTTAAATTATATTATAGATTAAAACTGTTTGTATCAAAAAACTATATTACTTATGGATACTCCTAATATATTATTCTGTTCATCATTACAGAAAAGTCCGTCTAACTGAAATCCAGAAGGATCACGAATTATTCAATCAGACTTCCTGTGCTTACATTAAACAAAAGCTTAATTAATACATTGCGAGCGAGAGACATTGTACATTGTGAATCGATATCTTTTGTTTTACAAGCTTTAGCTTATATTCGGGCGAATATGAATCGACATTCGGTATATATTGCGTTATAATTGTACCCAATAATACGTTTATATAGTACGGGAATTGAGGCAACAACCGCTTCGACAATGAGTCAAGAACTGCGTCAGCCACACCTTATTAAACCAACAAAATCCCAGACACACGCGAATCGAATGCTTGAAAGTTGTCGTAAGAAGAAATCAATCACGGATTTTCACTGCTCGAAAACTTTGCAAGTTTTTCATTCACGATTTAACTTTGGTTGTTACTGACGTTCTACAGAAAAAAAAAAATTAAATATAAAGATTTTCGCAATACCGAAATCTTTCCAACCACTTAGGGTTATTCCCCCTCCCACCCCTCTCCCTCTCCTCCGCCAAGCGTTGCCTTGGGTGTCGAATTGATTCGGATTCACGTGTACGTATGAAACTCAATTTCGCTGGTGGCGCCAGTGGCGGGATGGATGCTTGGCCAACGTTGTCGAATGAAATTTCCAAACGCGACAATCCAACCGAGCTCTCCCGGGCTCGGGCACGAACTGCGCGCCGCGCGTTTCCACACCGTGATTAGTTCTCCGCTGCGGAGGATATCCCGTGGGACATACATCGGCGAAGTATCGGGGCCGCACAATCGCGATTGATCAGGTCGATCGGTTCAACCGGATTAAAGGCAACGAGACTTTATGGCAGGGGACTTTCCTCGCCTCTTCCCCCTTCCCCTTCCTCTTCCCCTCTCCCCTCTGCCAGCGGCTGTCTGCGCTTCCTTTTTTCGTTCGTCCGCGGAGAAAAGCGTGC
Organism: Lepidotrigona ventralis hoosana; assembly: GCA_002806875.1. Classification (NCBI taxonomy): domain Eukaryota; kingdom Metazoa; phylum Arthropoda; class Insecta; order Hymenoptera; family Apidae; genus Lepidotrigona; species Lepidotrigona ventralis. Next base: position 30,937 of record NIPQ01092725.1, read on the forward strand.
CGGATGACAGGCACGCTTTTGTCGGATGTGTACCGGAAGCCGGCCGAAAAAAAAAAAAAAAAAAAAAAAAAAACAAGGAGAACAAGNAGGAGGACAAGTTCGCCCAGGGTTATCGAGGCGAGCGTACGCCGTTAACGGGATAAAAGACGCTACCTGGCAGGGCTTTGAATATTTTTCTGTATCTTATCTTCAGGGGCGTCTTCGATGTCCTAACAGAGTCGATAGATACGGGACAGCGTATATATTATGTAGGTTCGACGTTGAGATACGTCGAACAATAGTGCAGATATTCAATTTTATAAAAACACTGTTATCCTTCTGCGGAAGAGAGAGATACAACGAGGATGATAATTTGCGTGATGTAGTAAAACTTTGAATAAAAATTCTTCATTCGGTTTCTGGTGCCAATTTGTTCTTATAATTATTTCCTACGATTCATATGTATAAAATAATTTGCATTCTTATAATTATCTTGTTAACAGATGTTATTTTGTAGCATGCAGCAATTCTGATAACAAAATGTGCCCATTCGATGTTTCAACTGTGTACCTTGTAACTGTTTAATCACGATTATGCACCATCTTATTCATCAACGATCAATGAAATAAATTTCTATTCGTTCGCATTTTGATAGACATAAATATTACACGTCACGCGTATTTTGATATACACGTTCGAAACGATTATACGATCTTTCCACGACGCGCGCGCAACGAGAATTCCAAGGATAAAAGAACATTCGGGAAATTCAACGAATAATAATCGGTTTATTTCGCGCGGTTATTATCCGGGTGATTTAGGCGAGCTTTGTCGCGCGAGAACAACGCTGAGCTCGCCTTGAATCCGGCCATTGGAACCTGGTTCCCTCGATGTACGAATTTCCAAACCGATGATGAAGCAACACAGCTTCGAAAGTTCTACACCCAGTTTCACAACGACTGCTTGTAACCGTGTACTTCGCCGAGTGTTGTAAATTTGTTATGAACTTCCTGCAGAAGAAATAGGGACAAAGCGGGAATTTAGAATTAAAATAGGGAATTTAGATCAAGAATGTTCATGTATTAATGCATTAATTTTCATACGTAGGGACATAGAAAATATCCTAAAACAGAGGATCTAGATCTTTGTTGTTGGTAATGTATCATCGAAACATGATTTTCCGATTAATTTATCAAATCTTTTCATGTATGGCTATGAAAGTTAATTCCAAGTATCCGCTTCTTATTTTTTTCCATTTAAATCGTACATCCTTACGAAATTTCAAACAGTGGAATTATACTAAATTACACTATATTTATAAACTATTGCTTGATCGCTGGGTTAAATTGGAATAACGAATGTTCGAGCGTACAGCATTTAATTACAGTACGATATAGTAACTTAAATTATTATTAAATTAAGAATTTATATTTATTAATTCTATTTATATTTATATTAATTCTATCTTATTCCTATTTCATATTTTATATTCTAAATTACATCCGTTTCACGGCTTTCCCATTCACAATTTATTGCCTTCTCCTGCTCAGCAGGACCGAACAATCTTCTTATTTTATAAAAAAAATCTGAATTTTCATCAATCTATGCCATTGAGGACCAAGCAACAGTTGTAGCTATATAAGAAATTACGTAAAATACGTAACCTAATAAATAAAACACGCGGAGAGTTTAATGATGCTCTATGCCGCGTTGCAAAGTCGAAAGATCGCTTGACATTTCAACATCCACCGTTCTTCGCACTGACCTCACGTTCCTCTCGCGTGTTACAGCTACGTGAGTACACGTTAACCGAAACGTATCACGAAGACGACGTCGAGGTGGAATTCGTCAGCAACGACAATCTACTGGCGAACAGTCCGACCCCGAGGGGCATCGATCCGAACAGGGACCTGAACGAGGCCATCGCCGAGGAACGAAAGGAAATGGACACTCAGAGATACAGGTACGTTTGCTCGTCCGCACGCTCGTTCATTTTTATCGAGTTTTTCTCCTCGAGTTTTCCAAGCAAGCAAGTAGCAACACAGCACAACGGGCTAACAGGAAACACGAGACACGCGAGATACAATTTGAGAGTCTCCGAATTACCGTGTCTGTGCGCGCGACGACAGCGTGGAAATCCTTCGAGCATACGGCCCGCGATAGACAGATAGTCCGGTTCACAGTCGTGAAAATAAAGCGTGTCGAGTAATATCGAGAAAAAGGAGTGCAGCACGCTTCGTGAGAACGTGTGCCGTTTGCGCTTCAGAATCTTTATGAAACGCGAGAATGAAACAGACAAAGGAAAAAATAAAAGGACGATTGTTAGTGCGAGTGAGCGCACGTGTTTTTTCGTGGAGAATTCCAGGAAACACCATTCATTCAGCATTAATTCGCTACGTGACAAAACTTTAGAGAAAAGAGATTTGGACACTTACAATATGGAAGATACTTTCTCCAACTTTCGCTTTTTTCACCGAAAATAAATATAAAATGAATTATATAATACAATATATAAGTTTCAAATTTGTATTATATAATACAGCATTATATAATACAGTATATGAGTGGGCTAAAAGTTTCTTCCCACCTATTTTTTTTTTTTTTAACAAAATATCAAAATATAAAAAAAAATTAATTTTATTTCAAATATATAATAAAAAAAATTATTTATTTCAGCAGAAAGTGATTTTTACCCCACTCTGTAATGTATTATATAATACTAAATTATTATAAATGCATCATGTAAATACAAATACAGTATAGTACGTTGTAAGTACAATATAACAGTACTATAAATTTTCTCGAGCGATTTTAAGTGATTCTCTACAATAATATTGTACAAATGATCCCTGCAAATTCTAAATCATCGAAGGCTGCCAATCAACAGCTAAAATACGGCGTCCTTTAAAACTCTGTAGGATGAAAGATGATGGACGAAGTTGTTTAGGAAGATTCGAAAATCGAGTACAAATTTGTTCACACGCCGGTTTAACCAAGCAGAGGGACAAGAAAAAAAAAATACACAATCGTCCAAACGTCGGAGTTTCAAAGGAATCAATTCCAACGATGAAAGAGACTCGAACTCGCCGTACGCGAATCATTTCGATACTTGCCGCTGCGACGACGGCAGCGGTGAAATTTAGAAAATAGATCGCGAGGAAAGATCAAAGCCTGGAGTCAAGAGCAGCGAAGTTGCTGGAGTCGAGGAACACTTGTGCAAAGAAAGCCACCGGATCTGGTCAGCTGAAAACTTGAAATAGGACGTCATCGAGAAAGAGGAAAGATTGGGGAAACGATGGTTTTCTGAGCTGTTCTTTGCTTGAACCGAATCGAAGACCTATACTTGCGTTTTCCTGCCTTTTGCAACTTCAACTCCACCCCCGCATCTTCATTCTTCGTTCGTATCATTACGAAACTCTTTCCCCCCCCCCCCATTACTTTTTCGCTCTATTTCTAACTTTAACTTTTACGATCAAGTCCGAGCCGGCTTCATAGAAGAGGAAGTTCATCTTTCTCCAATCCCTCAGTTCCGTCAGGCTCCGGTCTTTGTGCAACGAGAAATGCACGCAGAATCGTTATTTCCCTCCACTCGGCCACGTACCATTCGCAGGCATTCGAGAAACTTTCGCGAAAAGTTGGGCGGAATTTTTCACTCGAAACCCCCCCTTTTAGATGGCGGCCAACCTGGATGAATCTGACCTGCATTCTCTAGCTGTATCGCGAATTAGCGTAATTGCGCTCTGTGTAAATCGTCCGACAACAACACACCCTCGTTCGACTGCCATTTTCCATTTTTTTTTTTTTTTTTCGGGTTTCCGGCCGAGAATTCGGCGATTGCAATTAAATTTATANTTTAAAATTTTTATAATTTCATTCCTCGAGTGAAATTGTACGTGCTTCGGTAATTTTCAAGTGAATTGCATCCTGGAATTAAATTCTGCAAGATTTAAGATTTGAAACTCCTGTCGCAGTAGTCGTGGACATTAAACAATTGTAGACATTTTTATTCGAAATATCGTGAACATTCCCATAAACTCGGAGTGTCTCGGTGTGTCTCAATGAAATTCTATCTTGTAATTGTATAACTTTTCATTGAACACGAGGGAACGTCATGAAATGTGCAAAAGTCTGTTTTATTCTTTCACTTACGACGAGTTTCGGAAATTCTCCAAAATTTTTTATTGGCAATTTTTAATTTACAAAAAAAAAAGAAAGAAAAAAAATTGGATTGATTATACTTTTAAAATTACACAATATGTTTGTATGTTTGAATTAATGATAATAAAATTTCGCGGGGTAGATGGTTTTCCGCCTCTTGAGCTTCCATCAAAAATATATACTACAGTGTACATAAACTTTTGAAAAATTTGTACGAAAATACGATCAAAACACTCGAAAATTCACGAAAATCAATAATTCACAACAACGATACGATACGATAACAAAGTTTCTGTTAGCAAACACTTCAATATAATGGAAAATAATTGTAAAACAGCCGTCGGATCTCTTGAATTAACTATAGAGACGAACGTAGTATATATATATATGGTTTTATCCTGTTGAACGATTTCACGCATACTCCTCTGCTTTTACAAACTATCGACATCGTGCTAGTTAAAACTTGAAATAAAATGGATCCTACAGACTCATCTTTATAGAAATACGAGTTTGAAATCTCCTCCTTCGTTGATTTACGAAAATGATGCACAGCTTTGTAAAATTATTTCGTAACAAATAGACTGTAATTCTCGTATGTTTTCACGCGATTCTTTCAACACTTTATGGGGTAAGAATACCGATCTTTTTTTCTTTTTTTTTTTAAACGGTGATTAAACTAATATTTAATTTTTTAGAAAGAAGAATATATATGGGATATTTGAGTAAAGATATCACTTAAGAATATTATAACTCATTTATAATAAGACAGTTTGTCACGGTCAGCGAACGAATAATTTTTTCAATGATTATGATCTTTTGCACCTAACATCGTGTTAATATATTCTTAAGTAATACCTCTATCCAAATATTCCATTTTACATATATCTCATACAGAACAAAAACAAATTTGAATCGTGACTTGGAACAGGAATCTATGTTACATTTGTCACATTCACAAGATAACATTTGAAATTATTGTTCTTCCACTTCAAGTTTCAAGTACATAAAACGTTTCTTCTCTTTTTCTAGCGAGAATCTATCTGCAACCCGTATAACAATAGAACTACAAAAAAATTTCAAAATTGACCCTTATTCGAAGTCATACTTCGTTCCATTAGCCTTTCTTCACGTCAAATTATTGGCACGAAAGACCAGACAATCGTTGAATGTGGTTAAAATATATTCACAACAAGCTTCGAAAGAGTTAACCAACCAATTTCCAACTTTTATCCCGGAAATTTTGTTGTTCTTCTGGACACTGTTCTGGTCCCATCGTAAAATGGAACCCATGAAAATGCAATAAGAGACTGCAACCCATATAACAATAGAACTACAAAAAAATTTCAAAATTGACCCTTATTCGAAGTCACACTTTGTTCCATTAGCCTTTCTTCACGTCAAATTATTGGCGCGAAAGACCAGACAATCGTTGAATGTGGTTAAAATATATTCACAACAAGCTTCGAAAGAGTTAACCAACCAATTTCCAACTTTTATCCCGGAAATTTTGTTGTTCTTCTGGACACTGTTCTGGTCCCATCGTAAAATGGAACCCATGAAAATGCAATAAGAGACNGAAAATGCCAAGACCTACCAAACTACATAAAATTCGTAATCAGTGTACATGACGCCAACAGCCGAATAGAAAACAGCAAATATCATTAACAACAATAAGAACGTGCAATCTATCTAATTCCATTGAACATATATTAATCGCTTGTTCCAAATACGAAGATAAAATGAAACAACACAATCTTACAAACTCACTCAAAATGTTGCAAAAGGAAGATCTCGGTGGGAAAAGCCTTAGAATTTTAGAAAGATGTAGGATTATACCATTTGTTATAGTCACACCTGCGCTATCATAAACTCTACCGTGGTCACTAATAACCCGAGAAGGTGAATGTAACTCTAAGCACTTAATTATAAATAAATATAAATAAAATAAAATAGATTATTCTTTGACTAAGTAAACTAAGTGGTGTGCATAATTTTTTTCGAAAAAACCTCTCTGTTTACTAAAATGAGTGCAAGGTTGTACAAAAAAAAAAAATTCATAGCTGACGATTTATAAAGATACAACAAAACGATCCGAAAGTTTTATTCATTACGTGAATATATTTTTTCGAAAAAACCTCTCTGTTTACTAAAATGAGTGCAAGGTTGTACAAAAAAAAAAAATTCATAGCTGACGATTTATAAAGATACAACAAAACGATCCGAAAGTTTTATTCATTACGTGAATATGGTGAACAGGGTGATTCACTTGTAACTTGAACGCACCTGAAGTAACTGTTAAATCATGCGTCTGATGAAGAACTGTTTAATGTGAAAGATGGTTTCAAAGAAAGCAAAATATGACGATAGTAACGATCGACTGTCTCGTGCATTGCAGATACTGGACAACGACCGGAAATGGCCAGATGGTGACCGACGTTCCGCGAGACAACAAGGCGGCGATCATGGACAGCATAGCTTCGTCGTACGCGTTGCAGAGGCAAAGAATCGCCTCTGGCGCGACAGCCGCGCCAAAAGTCTCGAAACTCGAGGGGAAGATCGGCTGGCCTTACTATCAAAAGTACAAACAAACGGCGGAGGCGCAGAAGGCTCAAATCTTCGAGGACATCCAGAGGAAAATGGCGAACGCGACCGGAAGCGGGAGCGGGAACGGCGTCCTCGGCCGTTCGTGGAACTCCACCGACATCACGACCCAACGTCAGCACAGGCTCAGAATGAAACATCATCGACTAACGTCCAAAGGGAAGCGCTTGAGAAAACCGGAAGCGGGAGCGGGAACGGCGTCCTCGGCCGTTCGTGGAACTCCACCGACATCACGACCCAACGTCAGCACAGGCTCAGAATGAAACATCATCGACTAACGTCCAAAGGGAAGCGCTTGAGAACGCGTGAGTAAGAAGAACCTCTGTCCCTGTGCATTCAGCTTTGTTTCCTCTTTGAAAAGCGACGGCGACGTGACGCGGTTCACGCCGACAATGACCCGACGTTAATGCAATCTTTTCATTCGTGGAAATTAATGGCAAAACAAAGCTCGACAACGACGTTCTCCACGCAAATGGTCAAAGGAAGCCAAGTCTCTTCTCCTTCGTGCCTCTTTGACTCGTTGCATTTAGAGCCGCTGCTTTTGTCGCTGCGATTATCCTTTTTTTATTCTTCCCTTTTATTTCTCGTCGTTTCGTTTAACCGTCGCGTCGTCTTCCGCTGCTTAAACACGTTTGTTAATAAACGTTTTGCGCACTTGCCTTCCGGCGATTTCGAATTTCGATTAAAACAGACGTCGAAATTGGTTGTTGCACGGACAAAGATACACGTCGATCACGCTTGTTGACCTGACACTCTTATTGTCTTTCCAAAAGGAACTATTTCATTCTAAATTTTTACACTTCACAAACTCGACTCCTGTTTTCCTTCCAATCTTTTTTCAAGTCATTTTGTCTTGCCAAACAGAGGAACGTTTTACCGCGGAAAACTTTGGCAGAAAAATTGAAACGGGAGAGATCTCGCGTATCAACAACAATGTTGTTCCTTATTTCTCTCAAGTTTTTTAAAAACAGAAACGCAGAAACGTCAAACCAGGTCAAGGAAAAAGGAACGAGAGAAAAAAAAACGCGGAGAAATTAAAGCAATATTAAATTGTAGAATACCGCGAAATGGGGAATTTCTTTTTTGTTACTTTTTCTACGCGGAGGAACTGTAGAATTTTTTCTGCCAATTTTTTTCTCTACACGTGCAAACGTTTTAATAAACAATCAACAAGTTTTTTAAAAAAAAAGAAAAACACTAATAAAACAGAGAAACGATAAAAATTGAGTGGAAAAGAGAGATCTCGCAGCGTAACGTTCAACGTAATTTCAACTGCAAGAAACGAGAAAAGTAAAAAGATCCTTGAAATATTACGGGAACCAATTCAGGAAAGTTATTTAGTTTCGTTTAAAAGTTTCTTATACTATTTTAATACTACTAAGCATCGCATCCTTCAAAACGAGTGTAACTTCGTTGATTGTAAGATTTCAAGAAACGTACAATTCCGCACGTGTATTTCTACGATTATGTTCAACAAATGCGAGAGGAGAAAATTGAATCTTATAGATACACTCTTAACGCGACTTGCAAGACATGAGCATCGTAATTATATTGCACGTCTCATTCAAAAAATTACATTCAATTCAAATTCGAGCGCAAATATAATCCAAAATTGTTACATGTAACTACTTGTTTCTTGTTAGGAAAAAAATATCTTCCTTGAAAGGATCGTAATTATATTGCACGTCTCATTCAAAAAATTACATTCAATTCAAATTCGAGCGCAAATATAATCCAAAATTGTTACATGTAACTACTTGTTTCTTGTTAGGAAAAAAATATCTTCCTTGAAAGGGTTAAATGAACTGGCTGCAACATCGTGTCAGATGCAAATTGCTCTACTATTAAACATAACTTGTCTTTGATGATCCTCGTTAAAATCAGCTAACGAAGCTAATGTCCGGGTTTGGAACTATCCTTCGTATTAAATGAACTGGCTGCAACATCGTGTCAGATGCAAATTGCTCTACTATTAAACATAACTTGTCTTTGATGATCCTCGTTAAAATCAGCTAACGAAGCTAATGTCCGGGTTTGGAACTATCCTTCGTTCCAAAAATTGGCACTTGTCTTTATTGAATAGAAATTATTGTGTACAATCACGTTCCACTGTTCTCGATAATTATTCATAATAAATCAACGAAAATAGATGAACGTATACTAATTTTAAAAAAAAGTTCCTGCACATACTTCATGCATTCAATTCAATTTTTCATTAAATTTTATTTTATGTCAAATTTTCGTGGTTATAAGGCTAGCACCAAATGATATGAAATTTAATCCGCTTGAACTTAGTCAATTATTATATTAATTGCAATGTTATACAATGTTAGTCGTTGCAAAATAATTTATACCAATTTATTGCAAGCAGTGCAACTTGATATTTATAGAATTTCACCAACAATTAATTTAATAATTATTTCAATTGTATAAGAGGATCTCAATTTACAATATATGCAATGTATTTGATCATTTGCTATATTATACTCTGTCTTCGCTAAAAACTCATATTTCCAAGATTAATAAATTTCTATATTTCTAATTTCGAAATCTTGATCAACCAATAATACAAGAAGATCTTATTCTTATATCTTAGGGGAATTTTCTATTATACTCTATTTATTCTATTATACTATATTATTATATTATTAATAATACTAATTTATTATATTATTCTATTATACTCTACTTTCTTCGCGACAGACTACTATCTCCATAAAACCAGAAATTCAATTTCCAGTTTCAAATAACATACATCTATATAGTCTCGATTAGTAATTATTAAATTTTCATGGCAAGAACGCAATGTGTTTGATAACTGCTCTGTTATACCCAACATCCTTCACGAAAAATAAATATTTTCGAAATTAATGATATTCCGAATCTTGAATTTGAAATTACATACATTTATCAAATCTTCATCAATAATTACTTAATTTTCGCGTCAAAGGTGTTTAATTTATTCTTTTATATTAAACTTCCTCTTCCAAAAACTAAATCTCCAATTTCAAATAACATACAGTCTAGTCTAGTTTCGATCGGCAATTTTGCAATTTTCGCGGCAAGCACGAAATATATCTCTGATGACTTTTCTATTATACGCAACTTCCTTCGTCAGAAACTGACATTTCCGAAATTCTATAATAAACTTCTAAATTTCAAATTACACACATCTATATGATCTTGATCTTAATTTTCGCGTCAAGAACGCGCAATTTATCCCATTGCATTCAACCTCCTTCACCAAAAACTAATATTTGCGTAATTAATAAATTTCTGAAACCCTGGATTTCAAATAACACACGTATGCACGTCTGTCTATCCGTCGATCAGCTACCTAATTCTCGCGTGGAATTTAGCTTTCCGTAGTTTAATCAACACGGTTTTCGAGGTCGAGGTTCATTTCGCCGGACGAAATGTTGCAGGTCCTCCGAGGGATTGCAAGGTCGGAGAATGGGGCCCATGGAGCGCGTGTAGTCGTAGCTGCGGCGTTGGGGAGACGCAGAGGACGCGGAAGATCACGATAAAGCCACGCCGTGGCGGGTCATCGTGTCCGCCTCTGAAAGAGACCAAGTGGTGCGGCAGCGCGAGCCCCTGCTCCGACGGCAAATCCATCCTGGACAGCTATCAATGGTAGTCGTGTGGTCGTCGGTGAAACGATCCCGTGAACGACGATGCCGTCGACTCGAGATGATTTACCCAGAACGATCCGAGAGGGAGGATTCGAGGAAGGGGACCCTCCATCGTTCGGCGGGGTCCTCGTGCGATGGAAATAGACGAACGCGGCTGGATCGTTATTAGTGGTCCGCTAGATTGCGTCAATAACGTTATCGTAGTCGTAGCACCAAAGATTTCGCACGGGGCAGACACGCGTCGACATCACAACCACGATCGATCGATCGATCGACTAGAGTCGAGAGACAGCGAACAGATATATATATATATATATATATATATATATATATATATAGAGAGAGAGAGAGCGAACAATCGATACTACGTCTATTCGCGATAGGCAAGAGCGAGTAGCAGCGATGAGAAACCAGAGTAGAAAGCAAACCTTGTCAGCGAACCTTGGCCTACAAATCCTGAGTTTCCCTCTGCAGCGTGAACGTAGCTCGTTCGTGTTCGATATTCGCCCGATTGAATCGACATAGAGCGTTTGGAAAGTTCGTGGAAAGGGGTGTAAAACGCAACACGAACGAGTTAAGGAGAAGGCAGTCGTTCGAGCGTAGAATAGCGCTTAATTCTCGGCGCTTTCCTATCGCGACCTCGATCGATCGCCGATCGACATCTCGCTACCTCTCGTTACCTGCGCGACATTTCCTGCGTCGTTTCTTGGAAAAACGAACGCGACAATTCGAGAATTCGTATCTCGATGGAGTTCACTCGCCGGCTTAGCTTTCGGACCGACTCCCGGTGTTGTATCAACGCCAGTCTTTCTCCAACTTGCACACGGCGTTGTAAAACGAACGAGAGAGAACAACAAGAGAGAGGGGAACGGGAGTTTCCCCGTTCGTGAGACGGAAACGAACGCGTTTGTCATTCGTAGATTCGGCCGATCGGAAACGAGATAAAGATTGTCGCGATTCGAGCTGCGAAATTCCATGTGAATTCGAGCCGGTTTATGGATTATCCCGCTCCCTATCCGGGATGAAACGGGCGAATTCCCGAACGCCGATCCGCTGAAACTCGAATACAGGCGTTCTAGTTCCCACCCGCGTTGCCGGATATCCCGTCGGAGCGAAACAGCCGAAAAAGTAGAGAGAAAAAAAGGCAAGAAAGGAAGTAGGAAACGAGGAAGGGGAGGGCGGTACGTACGAGTTTCGCGAAGGTTCGAAAAATTGCCGGCAATTCCCCGAGGCCGAGGCGTTGAACGCAATTAGTCGACCGATCTTGCACGATGGTACACACAGCTTTTTCGAGCGGGGGCACGGTGCACGTGCTTCTCCTGGCCGCGTGCACGTGTATCGCGTGTGTACGTGTGACGAATGAAGAAGCCGGCGGATGAGAAAGTTTCCCTCCGAGGTAGAAAATCCAACGGGTGGTTCGCGTGTCGATCGACGGTCTTAGAGGGACTTAGTCACCGGTCCCCGGATATCCTTTCATCCGAAACTAGCTTTGCATTTGTTCGCCGCTCGTGTCCCGGAAGCTGAGGGCGTCTATTGATTCTAGACTCGCCGTTCAGAAGCAGGAAACCGTACGGGATTATGGAAACGCTGTGTTTGAAATTTCTTTCAACAACCGGAATCTCGCAAGTTGTAATCAGAGGAAGAGTATCTCTTACTCGGCCTCATAGCAAAGTGTGAATATATCGATCGTTTCGCTACGAATTTCAACCGACAGCGTATTGTGTATCCCCACGTTTGCTGCCGCTGCGATTCTCTCTCTGTTAACCTTTTAACCGAGTGCACTTTCATTTCAACGACGCGAGAATTTATCGATCCGGTTGTATGTTGCCGCGCGGAAATAACAGATATATCGAGTACTTTATCATCCATTATTTTCTTTTTAACCGCTCGAATACTCGGTTAAAGGGTCGAGGACGTCGCTTCTCGACGAGGATCGATATCGGCAGATACATCTCAAGGAGGAGAAGGTGAAACACCTTACGACGCTTGTCTCGCCCTGTCGAATTCACGCGAGATTTACAAAAGCGACATAAAGAGAGTGCGAGTGAGAGGAGGAGAAAAAAAAAGAAAGAAAGAGAACGAAGGAAGATTCGTTTCCCCGCGCGCCCCGTTCTCGCGTGGCGCGACAGGGAAATTTTCACAAACGGAAACGAAAAAAAAGAAAAGGAAGAAGGAAACAAAAAAAAGATATCATCAGGTACGTCTTAGAGTGAGTGTATTATATCTTAGGCGTAAATTTAACGATAATAATTAACAAGTAACGTTTAATCGTAAATTCGTTAATTAATAGGCTCTGGTATTATGGTCGACCGTCAATGGTCGCGCGCGCAACGGCTTGTTTCGTATCCACCTCTCGCGTTTCGTATAAACTGTCGTGTCGTTTCGAGTAATTAAAACGAACGTGGAAAAAGTGTTCGGAGCTAGGGGAAAGAGAACGAT
>NIPQ01092726.1:0-12859 GCA_002806875.1 Lepidotrigona ventralis hoosana
TTAAAAAAAAAAAAAAAAAAAAAAAGGAACCGTCGGTCAGTGAAGTAGACGTTGACTGATGCATTCATGTGAACGACCGATGCGTAAATGTATATGTGTATGTGTATTACGTATGTGTGTACGTGTGTTCTTGCTTGTCAATTACTCGTATTTCGTATATTATCGTTTTTCATCGTTTCGTACGATTACGCGTGTACAGCTGAGAAGTGTTTATTTACAGATTCTCTCTTTTTCTCGCGACGAATAATGCGCGTCGAGCAGGCGAAAAGGAGACACACACACCTAAATAGAAAAGAACATTCACTTATAGACGCGTATTGAACGCGTTTCTGCTTCTCAAGATAGATAGATATAGGAGCAAGATTAAAAATCGGGAATGTTCGTGGCTTTTTAATAAAAGCCTACGGAACGGTGGGGCTGGCATGCAGATAGATACACCGAATTCTAACTACTGATTACTGAGTTCGTCTCTCATCCTCGAAAAGAGCTCTCTTGCCTCTCCCTATGCACACGACTATAGAGTTCCTGTAGTTCCGACGCACGCATGTTCTTTATCCCGCGTCTTCTATTCGCGTGCGATACGAAAGATATTACCAATCTCACTTAAGACGCCTGGTAGATCGTTTCGAGAGGATTTCGCGAAACCTGTCTCCTCCCTTTTGCCTCTTGTTTCTTCTTCGTTTCGCAACCGTGGGCGACGAAAACGTTGGGAATTTTTGCTTCGCGCGTCGCAGGGACCGAGAGTTACGTCTCTCTACCGTGGAAACCTTTTCCACTTGTGACCTCTCCTCGAAAATTCACTTTCCTCGAGTTCGTGTCGCGAGGATATTTCCCAATTACCGGATGATAAAATTTGTCTGAAAATTTTGCAGATATTACGCTCATTTTACGACTAGAGAACAATCATTACTTTCCGATCGTTGATACATCTGTCGATCGTTGAGTCTTCTGTGTCCTTTCGTCAGATATGTCAACTTTAATAAAGAATTTCAAAATCGAACGATTTTCATTTGTCTGTATTATACGGAACTTTGGTTTCTAGACAATTTCTCCAAGTTATGACAGCCAAATCGTGTATGTCTGATTTTCGAGATCATGCCTTTCACCTCGAACCAGAGGTCATCGCGAGCTGGAGGAAACTTGGTTCCCATGGCGAACGTAACGAGCGATCCCCGGGACGCGATAATACCTGAGAGAATTCGGGCTAAATCGAGATAAATCGGGCGAAGCCGCGCCTTAAGTGCTAATGGCAGTCTAGATCGTTAACGTACAGGCATGCGTATGCTCGTTAAGTGTATACAATAATATAATGTTATACGTATCGTACCTCGTTTAATACGCAACACGTTGAAATTAGGTAGAGGCCTAACTAACTCTAGATAAGTATACGGTACATACCATATATATATATATAATAATAATATATATATAATATATATAATAAATCATTTGTTAATTTTCATATCGTTAGATCGTAATATAATTCCTACCACCAAGGGAAAACATCGTTAANTTTTTTTTTTTTTTTTTTTTTTTTTTTTTTTTTTTTTTTAACTACCGAAATTAACAGTCGATCTCGCGTGAAAATTTGAAAATGAAAATTGTATAGAGATGTTGTTCGTATGAATTTATCAATTACAGTTCTCGTGCATTTCCGTTCATAAGTATTACAACACCTGCTGATCTCGATTATTAGGAACATGATCGACCGTGTAGAATTTTATATTATATATTTGTACGAAATAATAATTCAAAATAAGTAATGAAAATTAGTAGACTATAGAAAAATAATGCATTCACTTTATAAACTTTAGAAAAGTTATTGTTTGAAGTAAAATTAGGAATATCTAGCTAAAATTCAAACCTGATGTGAATTCAAGTAATGCAAGTAGTAATATCGACTGGTTTTACTAATTCCCTAACAATTGTTTCAGGTGCATATAATTTCTCGTGACCATTTATTAATAAAAATATATGCTTGCGTAGTTTTAATACAAACATCGAAGCTAGAGTGAGAAATTGATCGTTGGATCAAGTCGTATGATCAAAATACCGATAGTTATAGTCATAACTTAGTCTTTCGTTGGCCTATCACACTACTATGATATCTAATTTTTACTTTTTAATTCTAACCTTTCAAAAGTATTTGAAAAATTTCGATTACTTGATATTCTTGAAATTTTTATTATATTACATAATTAGTTCTTAAACGTAATCTTCAATAAGAATTTACTTCGAAAAATTGCCGATCGAACTTTTTGTTCGTGGCAATCGTATAAAGGATTCAATTGTCTATTGGAGGGATAGTGATGTTAATCCGAGTATNTTATATTACATAATTAGTTCTTAAACGTAATCTTCAATAAGAATTTACTTCGAAAAATTGCCGATCGAACTTTTTGTTCGTGGCAATCGTATAAAGGATTCAATTGTCTATTGGAGGGATAGTGATGTCCGAGTGTTTGAAATTTATTTGTATATACTTTACTATTACATTATGTAACAGTTGTGTGCAATTGACAGTCGTAAACAAGTTTTGTTTAAAATATGCTATCGTAACGAAAAGAGTAGTAACGTTTCGAGATACGATCGATAAATACGTTACGCGCCAACCAGTTGACGTAGAAGCTTAGAAAATACATAGTGCGACTTAAAGTATTTCCTTTCGAGGATATTATAAAGATGTAAATTATATATAATCGTACATTCACTTTCTGAACACTTCATTGATTGAAGCTTTCTTTCTTTATTATAAAAAAAGAAAAGGCTACTAAACAATTCATCACTTCGTTGTTTGAACAAGTTATTTAAAGAACGTTACTGAAACAGGTTTCAGGTATTCACTTAGGAATAATCGGCAGATGATTCACCATGATTTGTTATACATTAATGAAATATCTTTAATTTAATTTCTTAAACTTTCACACTTGCCTGACGTTACGAACCAAGACCAATATATTTAGTGAAAGTATATAAATTGTAAAATTATAGTGATTAACCTAAAATATTACTTTCACGTGTTTATTTAATTTCAACAATACTTAATAATATACGTTTAAAAATTCTAAAAGTTACTAGAAATCTACACCGTAGATTTCTAGTAACTTTTAATATTTTTAAGATGATTAATAATTCTATACTTTTAAAATAATCAAACACAAAGTATTTCCTCGATTAACATTAAATTACATCGTTTACTTATTTTCTTGAAAGTAAAGATTTATCGTCTCTCGGTGTTCGAAAGAGATTATTATTAATCTGAAAAGGATAGAATAAATACACTGGAGTCCAAGGACGCAAAAATTTCATCTATACTCATTTCATTGTGCGTTTGGACAAATAGTTCGCAGATAAGCATAAATAATGGGGTCACATACGAGATTAGCTTGTTCCTTACGTAATTACTATACTATACTTAACTTTATTTTCTTTGTTGTATTGCAAGTACCTATCTTTCTAATCAGTCGAGTCTCAACTTGTTAATTCAATTAGCACTGATACATATTAAAAACATTTATTCTAAAAATATAATGTTATATATAAAATATAACATATCAAATTTCCTAATAACAAATGGATATTATACTAGTGTAGTTAATAATAGTTATTTAACACGTTGAATGCCAAATGAGATTTATGCTTTAACTTTTTCGTTATTTTTGTACTATTTTCAATGCAAATAAAGTTTTTCTTTTATGTAGTGTATTTTCTAGTTTCAACGGTTTAAGTAAATTTCAAGCTCGTAAAAAATATATATAATTTTTACGTACTTCCCAAACTTGGCGAACACGCGGTACCATATTGGGATGGTTCACTCAAAATTACCTCGGCACTCAACGTGTTAATATAAGAATATTAGAATTTCCTTTACTATAGTAAAGTTACAGTTTTTGCATGAAAGTTACATTTTTTTTATACGAAACTGTATATTTACTAATTCTGTTATTAGGAACAATGCTCTTTCTAATTGTCTTATGAAACTAAATACTTGGAGTATATTAATGCTACCTGTACTATGTCAATAAGTAAAGTGAAGGTATTTCCCATAATTTAAGAAGTCATTCCTCAGTATATTTTATTATTCCTGTATCATCCCATATTATGTTATTTTGAACGCATTCCATCTCACGCTGTCGAATCGTGGCGAAGATTTAATTTGTCCTCGGACGAAGTTGCCAAGTTCTAGATTCATTTTTATTGGAACGTGATTTTTCCGTGCCCTCTAGTCGATTACGTTTTTCTCTCGATATATTTCTCACTGTGTGACGAAAATTGCAAAAGTACAGAAACGAAATCGAGAACGTTCTATACATTAAAAAGACAAGTGTATATGTTGCACGATCGCAAATTCAATGTATTGAGGCCCTTCTTGAGGATTCGACTTTGTCCAGCAATTACGTTAATTTGTTTTAAAGATTAAAGGTGTAAGTGTATTATTATTCCTCTAAGGGATCGATTGTGTAATCCGTAAAGCTGTCGTGAAAGAACTGATGCTTTTAAGACGCTGTGACATACAGAATTCGTTCGTCGTATTATGTACATATCTTTTGTACTTTTATCTTGTCGCTTAATTGAAAGTATGAACAGTTGTTAATACGCGGGTTATTTCGTCGCATCTGCTATATTTGAACAAGCATTCGAACCAATGATTCAAAGTATGTAGTTGTACAATTCTCACTTCGGTAAGAACTCAAAGATTAGTGTTACTACAAGAAAAAGAAAAATATATATAATATATATAATATATATAAATATATATAATATATATATAATATATATAAATATATACAAAATATATATAAATAAGAAAAAAAACAAAAAAAAAATATATATATATATATAATAAGATTATGAACATACAATTGTGAAGTCGACGTTTTGTGAACTTGTTAATGTTAGATTTTGAAATTTCATATCGTTGGAAATTCATTTCAACGACATACACGTGAAGAGATACGATCGACATACACACACACATACAACAATGAAAAGATATCGAATAAGGGCAAGGAGAATTCCTCGATTCAATTAACGTAGAACCGTAGGAAACAAAAGTACACTGTCAGTCGTAGGTTGAACACTGCTGATGAAGGTACACGAAGGTTATGCTGTAGCAAAGGCACTCCTTAGTTCTGGCTCAAGGTCGGGCTATTAAGAAGCACACCCGACGGGTTTACATCGTCGTTACGAAGAACGACTCGACGCCACGCGGAGTTTGAGTTAGGAAATAGTGAAAACGGCGAAAACTCAGGGGACTAACTTCACGCATGGTAATCGTGAGCTGTTTCTTCGTATTGCGATTACGTTCGCTACACGATTTTTCGATGGATATTGTTCCATTAGCATAATTTTCTTTACCGAAGATTTTTGGAGATTATAATGGACAGATATATGTACTTGTTCCAAACTGTGTTGTATTTAGTCTCATTTTTTGAATTTGCCGCGCCGTCTTTTCTTCATACGTAGATACATAAGATTCAAGAAATGAGTTTGAAAAATAAATAATATCAGTTTTTAACAAGATATTCATACACCTTGATTATTCTTGTTAAAGTTGTTCATTACGTATACTAGTAATGAAAGTTTTAATGATGTTTTATTCTTGCAGTAAATTCAAGGTTACTGGAATTTTTTAAATAAAACCATATAAATTCTTTTTCGTGAACACGAGCAGAGAACAGACTTGGAATATCTGTCTTACAAGAGAATTCTTCATAGTTAATTAATTTTCTCAGAATTCGAATAAAAAAAACATTATCACGTGGAACGCTTTTCGCAAAGTTCATAAAAGCAATTAAATAATGTTAGACTAATAAAGTTAACATGACAATTGTTCTATGTTCTGTGCTGTTAAAAATGTGGCACTATTTCGAATCATCTTTATCTAACCCAAAAAGTCTAATCATACAGTTCTGTTTACTTAAAGAAACTCAGTGATTTTGAATTTATCATGAATATTTTTAATTGAATTATACTTCGAAACAAATAAATTTTAGGCTAGTTCTAACTTTCTTTTCACTACATCTTTGCAAGTACCAAAAGTTCGTGCAAACATTCTTACGCGAACTTTTGCAACTCTTCCTTACTGCTACTATTTATCCTTAACTTTCCCGTTTGAGTTATTTTGTCTTTTGAAGTCGCTGATTTTACGACATAAAGTATCAAGCATGGAACATTTCGTATTTTATCGCGAAGTAATATAATGTGTAACATCCTATTTTTGTGCTATTAGAGTCGCTGGTTATTAGTCGTTAGTGGGTCGTAAATACACGCAAAAATTCCATCCGAGTCTCTCGTTGCAGTAGTCGTAGATGGCGTTCGATAGTTTACAATTAGTCTTCGAGAGAAACGAATGTTAATTAGAGCTGGATTGTACTCTTATTCGAGCTTGCGGTTGAACGGCGGCTATTAGCGTTTGATACTTCTTAAATAATTCAGGGAGAGTGGAGAAAGGATATTTATACAGGGTATCTCGGTAATTGCAGTAAACTTTATACATATTTTATATGAAAAAGAAGTTGAAGAAATGGAATTAATAATCCTTTCGCGTTAGGCTTTGTTCTCAAGCACATCAACTTTGACGTGTAAGAGTCTAGATTGTTTTAGATCATTTAAGAAATTTAGAACACAGATTAATAATTTATATAATAGTTTTAGTAATTTAATTCAGTGCATATTTATGCATTTGTGGGAAATTTGAAGATGCACATAAAATAGAGATTAAAAAACTATAATATAAAATATAATGATATAATAGTGTAGGATATAGTATTGCAATAAAATAATTGTTATAACATTTAGTAGTTGAAGCGATACGTGAAAATATAAATTTGTATAAAAATTTGCAGTCTACAGAAAAATATATAAAATCGATCGTTTTTCTCAAAAGGGTTCGTACCTTAAAAAAGAAAAAAAAATTAGATTCTATTCTATTATTCTTTCATTGTTTTCATCATTATTCTTGTTATCATTCCTTCTTACGGTTTTTGGTTTTCTAATTAAGCCGTGATTGTTGTAACACACCCTATATGCAACGTGAGACTAGCATAATGGTTTCGAATTTACGAGTACACGCTCTGGCCATGTTCGTTCATCTCATGTTTCGAATAAAACATTGAAAAGTCGAGGAAACGGAGATCTGGCCTTGGTTCGAACAATCGCCTCGACCTTGCTCATTAATTGGTTTTTAATCAGTATTAAATTGATGTAACATTTGTCGATTAATACACTCTCTCTGTAAAAACATGGCATCTTGTTTATAAAATAAATTTCATGTTATATCCGATATTTGGTAAAATGAAATTATCCATCATGCAGCAAGAATCTCATCCCCGTGTAAAAGTATAGTTTATCGTGTGAGTCCATAGTCTTCATCTCTCCGCGTGATAGCGAAGGGCGTCAAATAGAGCAAGAGAAACGCAAGACGCGGGGACGAAGCAAAGGAACAAGAGAATGAGCAAGGGAAACGAAAGCAGAATGAAAAGTGATCGCATTAAGAAGCGCAATTGCCAGCAAAACGTCGGGTTACAGACCAATGCGATACTCGGCTCATCGTCGACTTGTGCGGTCATTTCACGGCAATTTTGTAATTTTCCTTTTTCCCGCCATTCCCGCACTGCACCTTCATACGCGTGCTTGCGCCCCTCGCGGAATTGTCTGTGTCCTTTCTAGCATATGTGCACTTACATTAGATAAGTTTAGGTTGAAGAAACACTTAAATCCGAGCTGAAAGAATATTTTATATCTGGTACCTGAATATATGTAATTCATTCGTTGTCTTCGTCTTCGATTTTGATTCGTGAAATACAAGATCGACTTTTATGTTGCAACTTGTTCCACCGAATCGACACGCGATTCGAGTTTGCCAAAAGTCAAGCTGATTACAGTTCATAGTTCATATTTTCTCTGTTCCATTGCTCTTACTATCTTCTTTTCTTTTCTTTTAACTTCGAACGAACTACTATAAATTCATCTATCATCGCGAGAGCATTATAACCTTAATGGATTAAGGCGTGAGAGTCATCCCCAATTTCAAATCAATCTCATGGGAGCCATTTGAGAGTCATTCCATTCGTTCAAGCTCAAAAATTAAGAAGAATAGTAGCGCGACCGGTGGAGCTGCTGGGCAGACACGCCGGTTTCACAAGGCGGCCGACCGCTCGCAAAGGCAAGAAACTGTCCAGCGTACTCGTGATCATTTACAGAGAGAGTCACTCTCGTTGACGAGCCTTTGCATTACTTCTTTTTCTACCGTAGCGGCCTTCCATATCCCAACATCCCATCGAGAGGAGCGACCGTCGTAAGAGAGGTCGTTTGACGCATGCCAATGAATTTAATGTTTGTGTCGTGCTTTTGTTCGTTGGCTTCTAATCTCATAAATCACGTGTAACAAAAAAAAAAAAAAAGAAAAAGGAACAAAATACGACTAAAACACACAAACTTGATGAAGCTCTGTTTGTTTCTTAATAACAAGTATTTCTCTTTATCGTGATTATTACATCGTTAGCACTTAATTTTTTGTTGCTGTATAACAATAATTTCTAGAAACTTCTAGTCATTTTCTTCTGCATTAACGAAGAATAATCTCTGTTCTTCTAATTCCAATTTTATATTGAGTGGCTTATAAAGATATTCGAATAGTTTTATTAGTGCTATAATAGGACACGACAATTATGATTATGATATATAGTACATAATGTACGAATTCAAGTAAAGAAATTATTATGTTAGGAATCACAGATGTTAGGAATCTGAGTGAAACGAGTTACTTCATCTTCCTTGTTTGACAATCGACAGATGTTAAGTAGAAATTAGCAAGAGGTTAAATAGAACGGAAAGTAAGTAGAACTGATTTACAGCTGGTAAAGCAGAGTAGGCCCCTCAAGTGGCCCCCAAGTATTGTACACGTTTAGATATTTTCGCGTTGATCTATCTCCAACTTTTTCGTTCTGCGAAATAAACAGATATTAATATTTATCGTTCGTTACGAGCATCTGTTTAGCGGTTTAACGTGTTTCGCGAATACGAATGGTTCGTTTGTGTGTGTAACTTATGCTCATGCAACATCCATCAGTTGAACAGTGAACGTTTGATTTCTGAAATTCTTTCTCACAAGTACAGTATGAATCGAAAAATTCAATTGATACATTGCAATAATTTGACCGACAATTGCCAAAATATCGAAATATTCCTCTGTCTATCGAGTAACAGAACATTTAGCGCCGCCCCAGAAACGATACTTCGGGACGTAACCGACCCAAGTCCGTTGGGACCCGCGAACGTTGGGGAACGCTTGCATAGAGCGCTGGCGTAGATAGAGAAGAGCTGAGAGAAGATGGTGAACTACAGACGAGGAGAGGGAAGAGATGGTGGAAGGAAAGAAACGGAAGAGACGGTGGTGAAAGAGAGGAAACGAAGAGGGAACTGGGGCCCCAATGTCCATTCAGCAGGCACCTGCCACGTTAAATTCAACCGAGCCAGCAGAGCTGGATGGGTGCTTCCTTCGAATGGACCGACGTGAAAGAAAGAAAGAAAGAAAGAAAGAAAGAAAGAAAGCGAAAACTGCACGTGAAAGTTAAAGGAGGAGACGGAGATCGAGTTGCAATGGTGGAGGAGGAGATTGAAAACGCCAGGAACAGGGATGGAAGAGAAGAAGAAAGGAGAGAAGGAAGAAAAGACGCCCTATAGGTACATCTCTCTTACATCACTCTTCGTTGTCTTGCTCGTTCTTCCCAACCCGTGTGTGAACCCGAACTAAAGAAAATAAGCACCAAGATATCACGCCGATAATGTAACCTCCACCTTTCCTTTCGTCTGATCTTCATCTTTTCGGTTTTTCTGTCGATTCATTGACATTTCTTCCGTTCTTTTTCCTTTCTTTGATGATCTTCTTTCTTTCGTTTGATTTTGAAAGAGAAATTGTTGCTTTGAAGCGTTGTTGGATTTTAACTGTTTCCTTGATTTGCTATAAAAATTGGAACTCTTCGTTCGGGAATTACTTTTTAAGACAGAGGAATACATAATTTCTTAATTTAACGACTGTGTTAATTGTTTGATCTTTTTTTGTTTTTTAGTAGAATCTTAAATCTTTTTGAGGTTGATATCTCAATATCAGAAATATATTAACGCTAATAAAATAACGAGAAAAATAAGTGATATTGATGGCTAAGAATTTTATTACATCTCTTATCGAATGTTGTTCTCTCCAAGCTCGCTATAATCCAGCGATATCGACGCCATCACGTAATATTCCTAGTATCACACTTCGCGCGACAATCATCCTCGAGTAAATTGCTCGTCTAACCTCTATTGTCCTATCCAGCGACTTCTTCTCGCCAATATGGCGGCTTAGCGTAAGACCAGTCAAAAGCATCCTCTTACTACTGATTTGAATGAAATATTCCACGGCTCGGCTCTCCTATTAACTGGCTCTTTAAGAACTTGGCGACGGTATACTGTTATAACGGACGAAGTGTAATCACACGGTCATGCATAATGTTTCTTTCAATGGTGTATGCAGTCGCGAAATTACATTCGCATACGGACAGAACATGCGCCTAGAGGGCGGTAGGACGAGTAGATGGGAAGAGGATGATGGTAGAAAGAGGAAGAGGAGGAGGAGAATCGTTGGCCGCTACCTGCTGGCTCTTACAAGCGGCGTCAAAGCGCGCCGAGATCGTCTCTTCGAGCATATTCCTCTGCTGAATTTCGCATAGTCATTTCAACAATGTGGTTACTTGCATCAATAACCGCCGTCTTCCTGTGTTTTTGCTCAACGTTTACACTCATTATACCCCGTTCGCAGGGCCACTTATCCCGCAACCGCATAACAAATGTCTCCCGGCTCTCCCACAGGCGTTGCATCTTCCTCTTACTCATGTTTGCTTCTTCGAATACCTTGCTACGATAACGCGACATTGATCACTGCCTTCCCTTTCATCTCCTCCCCATCTCTTCCTCCCTTTCTCTCTTTTGTTCGTGCACGTGTAGCATTGTACCGCGGTTCTAAATAGATAATTGTAAACACGAGATTGATACGGCAAAGAGAAAAGAGTTGCAAAGGTCGAGGTTGAAAGCCAGTTTGGTTTGATTGGCGTGGATAAGATGAAGATTAAGTGATTATTGAAATACAGTTGCTAGACCGTAGCTCGAAGTCGTTGATCACTTAAAAATACATTAACAGATGTCGGGATGTCTCTTTTCTACAATAATTACTTTAACATTGAATGAACCGACAAGTCGCAAATTACTGGTTGTTTGGTAATTTGTCAGATTTATACATATACATTTCCTTTCCTCTTTTTTCCAAGTTTGCCGCCATTGTGCAAGGGAACTTAATAACGCTGTTAAGTTTCAAGATGTAAAATTGGAAAGTACAATGTATTTATGTTTGCTAATTAATGAAATAAATAGAGGTTACGCATTAAGTTAGCATTTTTAAGTTACATATTTAGTTAGTGTTAAACAACGAAATAAAACAGAAGAATTTTAGCGACTGAAATGCAATCTTTTAATGTGCTAACTCATTCTGAAATTTGTTTTACGTATTACCGATATTATAAATTGGTCTCTCCATTAATCTCAATTTATAATACATTAAATTATAAACTGATTGGATCTCCATTTTCTTCGAAAGTTTTTATCAACATGTATATCACAGAACAAATTGATCATCTTCTGATTTTAGTTCTCCAAATGATCCAAAGTCGGTAGTTTACATCTCGTTTTTACAATATTTTCTGCGTAAATACGAGTGGTTGAAGCCTTGGCAACGATATTCCGAGACACGCTGAAGGAAAACAGCCGGCTATGATATTCCGTTCGTGTTACTTTTTACTCGGTTGAACAAATATGCGCCGCACCACTTCACTATAGCTCTAGACGATTCTACTCTCTTCTCGCCGCATTGCTAGAATCCCGTGATTAAACACTCGACCAACGTGGCCCGATTGAAACGTAACGTTTTCTGTCACAGGCAACGGTAAACGGTGTAGAATATTCCCCACAAGCAGATCTTCTTCGTCCAGTTTCAGTCCTTTTCGAATCAGAAAGCAAAGTTCGCAACTCGTCACGTGAAATCGAGCACGTGCCGTGCACGTGCTGGAAATTGAAGTTATCGAATATAGTTATAATGATTAAATCATTTCTCTTCCCTTTCTCTTCTATCGTGATCGCGTCTGCTCGCATGATCTCGAGCGAGCCAATTGTACCTTGCAACGACTGTTATCTAGGCTTTAACGATCTTGCCTCCTCTCGTCCTTTATCTTTCTCTTTCTTGGGTTTCTCCATCACGAAGTCTTAACCCGTTCCCCATGTGCCATGTGTACCACCGGTGGTACACGTTAAACTTGATCTTCAGGCCACGTGTACCACTATATTTCTAATAATATTACCACAAGTGGTACACGATGTGATAGCTACTCTAAACAAGGGAACTACTTATCGATCGATGATGTAATGAAAGATTGTGTGATAATATATATCAATCTTTAGTCAAAATATCAAATGGCCTGAACGACAACAAAAGGCAAAAATGGCTTGCCACGGAACGTGTTAAGCCGTGTCCTCATTTCAAACAAGAATGAAGAATCTTTTTGGTCGCTGTATTTCTCTGAGTAACGTAATCAGAGAAACATTCGAATCTTGCATTGGTATTATATTTTATTCCTATGACAATTGGTTATTCAGGCACAAAGCAATCGCCAAATTATATCGCGAATGGAAAAGTTTTGCATGTTTTTGCACCGTTACTTTGAATTATTCTTATCTTTATCGCCTCGGATGAAAATAGACGAGGAACAGAAGTAATTTTTGTTCAAACATGTATATATATATATATATATATATTTTTTTTTTTTTT